>LKNJ01001393.1:45416-168635 GCA_002120245.1 Maccullochella peelii | reverse complement strand
GCTACAAGTGACACGCAAACAGCCAATCATTTAACAGGTGAGTAGTTTAGTTGCACTGTCGACATGTGACACAACAACAGAAACAGCGTGGCGTGAGAAGACAGTGAGGACATTGTTACTAAAAATAAAAGACAGGTCAGCCCATATGGCAGTTTTTTGTTTTGTCTGAGCGATATCAGAACACCGTTGTGTGTAAACTGTGCAGGAAAACCGTGCCGACCCAGAGCGGAAACACGACAAACTTATTTTATCACCTTAGCTGCCTCCGCCTTTTGTATGTGTTTAATGTGTATCATTGAGATCATTCCTTTATCCTAATTTACTTTTATTAAATTATTACCTGTGTCTTGGTAAACAAAGTGGTTAAATTCAACCTTTTATTCTCCTGGTCTTTATTAAAAATATGTCATTAAAAATGGTCAATAATTATTGACAGACTGAAATGAAACATTTTATCGTGACACATTTTTCAGCTATCTCACCCAGCCATTTGCAAAAGTATCATTTGCATTTTTATAAACTGTAACCACAATCTTGTCCTAAGCTCACTGTACTTGCCGTGTACAAATATTGCAGGAAGCAAGAATTTTAAAAACACTGGACAAAAAAATAAACGTTGGCATTGCACGACCTTGAAAACGTCGATTGTCAGCGTTCAGGTCTGGGAATGTGAACAATTGTGTGTCAAAGTCACTGCACTTTGTATGTTCAACCATCCATCCCAACCTCTCCCCTTACAGGTTTTGTTGCACTACTCCTTTGCTTCTGATGGACAAACAGCCATTACATTAAAGTGATGTACACTACATCACTTTCAAAACAGAATAAATGTGCCAGCGCTTTTCCTCACATAGACCCAGACTCCTCAAAAACAGGAGGAACTTACAGTATGTCTCTGTGTTCACAAAGATTCAAAGTATACTTCCTAATCAACAGACAAAACCTTTAGCTACATGATAGTGTCAACCAAAGAAACCCAACAGATACTGTAAATTCTGTCAAGAAGCACACCCTTAAGAAATACGGTAGATTAGTAACCATATCAGCTTGCCAAATATGATAAGTTATAGTTCTGGGACATGTAAGTGAGGAAGCAGCAAACATGTAAGAAGCGTGACCTCTGCTGTAAGATGGCTTCATCTGTAATCGATCCTAATTTCCCTTCAGACAAAGCGAGAGGATTGGATTTGAATTGACCTTTATCCCGCTGCACACACTGACATTCACTATGATCACACACATCAACACTTGGAAGATATAGAGATCTGGCAACTCTTCATCTGACAACTGTTCTATAGTGTAGGTTTGCATCTCAGCGTTACTGATCTGAAATAAGCTGCTTTTGGAGGTTCATCTAGGCCAGGACTTTGTAATGATTTGCTGTAAAAGTAAGAGCAATTATATGTAGGCTACCACAGTTTGTGGTTGCATTTGAAAGACAAGAAATGGAAAGGTGGTCAGCATGAAGCTCAGTCAAAAGTGAGCGCTGGCTGATTGCACACACACTCACACAATGCTTAAGATTTTCATTATATAAAACCCCATTTTCAGTACTATTTATGGCTATGACATTATTGGTGACGGCGCACCTTAACAAATCTTAAAACATTATTGGTGACGGCGCACCGCACACTGACAACATTATTCAGGTCTGACTGCGAAAAGGCCAACACACACGTGTGTAGGCTGATTCTTAGTAAAATAAATAATAAATTCGTTCTACTTATATCATTTACATCCACTGGTGTTGGATGGCGAGATGGTGCTAGCATTAGCAGGTGTCTTCATCGGCTCTTGCTCAGTGGAACAACTAAAGTTAGTGCTTTTCTATCTCGTCTTTGTTTTTAAAGAAACTGCCCATTTCTGGAAGCTTTGCTTTTGCCTTTCTCGCTGCTTCCTTCAATTCCCGCATCAGAAACCCGCGTTTGTGTTTATAGTCCATTGCTCGTCTCTCATTTAGCCTACTAGCTGTCTTCAAACTTCGTTAGCCAGCTAACTCTTCTGTGCGCATTTTGCTATGCGTTACTACGCGTGTCCATAATTACCATAACCCAGAGTTCCGCGGGCACCCTCCGCATATTTTTGAACATCAAATCGCGAATTAATCCTTATTTAAACGTAAATTTGAAATGTAACATAGAGGTATAAGTCAATAAACTATACTATATGCATGTATATGTAAAACTGGTTTATGTTGTTGTGTTGTTAATGTTATTGTGTTATTTATTTGGTGGAAGACATCAAAAAGGCTATGCGACACCATCAGGCAGATGACTTGGCTCACTGAGTAATATTTATTGCTAACTTTTACCCAGTAATATTCAGGTGAATATGGCAAACTCAGGTCATTCCAATTTTTTGTGGATGTGGGTCCCTATGATATATGGCAGTATCACTGCTAAATAAATAATTATATGTGATGTGAAAGGTATTTCCCACAGTGGCCACAGAGAGTTACCACCTGATCATGCAGTTTCATCAGCTCTTCAAAATGATTTAGTTTTAGATTTCATATTTTTTTTATGGACCACATCTTTCCTGTTTTGGTTCACTTTCACTGCTCTCATCAACCCCGTTTCCAGACGCAGCAGTGAAAAAGCTCTGATAAACCCACTGTACACTACCTGCCCAGCACCAACTGTAGACAGGCACAGTTAGCAACTAGCCAAGTTGCATTACAAAATCCCCAAGTGGCCAAAAATCTGTTAATGTGTGTAAAAAAAACTATAGCTTAACATGTATGATGGGAAAAATGCAGAGAGATCCATATTTGATCAAATTAAGCCATGGATTCTCTTCTTCTTTTTTTCTCCCAGTCTTTATTAAAAATATGTCATTAAAAATTATCAATAATTATCGATAGACTGAAATGAAACATTTTATCGTGACACATTTTTCAGCTATCTTGCCCAGCCATTTGCAAAAGTAACATTTGCATTTTTATTAACTGTAACCACAATCTTGTCCGAAGCAAGAATTTTTTAAAAATTGGACAAAAAAACCCCCATATGGATTCGGATTCTCTACTTCATTTTGCTTATAAAAACTATAAACTTTGTTTTTACATTTCCTAGACTTCAGGCACTTATTTGACAAAGAAACCTGACATATTCCCACAACAGCACTGTAGACCCTGTCAGGCTGTCGCTCTGCCTGTCGTCGCGATGGAAAGACAGTGCAGTGCTACATGAAGTAACATCAGACGGAGCTTGGCTGTGTGATCATCATTACAACTGAATGATCAAAGCCCCGCCAATACATGAACACAGAAATGCTGTATGTACAAGGTACCAGTTAAATTCAGTACGTTAAAAAAACTGGCACCCTCTGTGCACCCTGCTAATGCAACTTCTTCTCATGAAATTTTGAAAACTAGCCAATAAAGAGCATTACACTGCCTATATAATTTCCTTCACGTTTTATAAAAAGAAAGAAAGGACTACATAAATGGTAGAATCCATGTTGATGTCTTGCCACCTGTTCCCATGCATGTCCAATATTGGGGTCATCACATTTGTGTTACAGTAAGCACCACTTCACTGCACTTCAGCATCAGCCCTGTATGAGGAAGATAAGGCACACCTCCATTCACTTCCGTTTGCTGACCGTAAGAAAAGACCTTCACACAGTTTGTCGCTCTGAGGTCTGTTCTGTCCGTTTTCTGATATTCACATGTACAATACATTTTTGATAAGCCTCTTTCCACAGCATGACAGTAAATTTTCTTTTATCAATACTTTAGACAGAAAGGAAGGATTGGCTCTGAGGTGACCTTTACCCTGCTTGACGGTTTGACCTTCTTCATGATCACCCAAATGACAGGACATTCAAGATGGTGGGCTTTGGAAAGATTTAGCTCCCATACTATGATAACAAATCACTTTTACAAGTAGACACAAAAGGTCTGCCATTGACATATGCCTTGAAGATGTGCTTCTGATAATCTGCTCTTCTACTGCAAAATAACAAACAAGTCTGCCAAATTAATTAACAGAATACACCGTTTGTCAGTGCCCTCTAGAAGGACACATAGAATTAGGCCCACATGTTCCCTCTGACTGCACAGCTGGATATGGTAAAAAATACAAATACAGTGATAGCCCTACAAAACCATCCCACAAATTTTGCTTCATTCATTGTCTAAAAAAGGCATTTGCATGGCCTAATGTTAATAGGTAAGGAGATGCGTGTATCAGTTGATTCAGAAAATACCCCAAAACATGTGTTTACGTTCGCAAAAGAGGAAGTCGGGTGACATTACCATGACCATGGTCATTCCCTAAGTGTAACCAAGTGGTTATTATTAAGAATGACAACCAAGGTCCCTTAACCTTAACAAACGACTTATTTTAACCAAAACCATGCTCTTAACCTAACCATAACCAAGATGTTTTTGTATCTAAAGCTAAACAAACCTTAACCATAACATTGTCACATAAAAAAATGGTTTTATATTTGATCATGCAATGTCATTTTGCTGATAGCAGTGTCAGAACAGGAAGCTTATTAATGTTGTTTGGGAGGGATTTGGTTTATAAGCAGGGCTCCTCTGGGATTTGAACCCAGGTCCTCTCGCAGCCAAAGCAAAAATCACATCCCTAGACCAACAAGCCATTCTTAAGGAAAGGGGGTTAAATCTCCTCCCCTGTGCTTTCCAGACCTGGACTTGAATTCCACACTGTCGGTGTTGCATTACATCACATTACATTTATTTAGCTGACTCTTTTATCCAAAGTGCATTCAACCATGTGGATACACCCCAAGCTCAACTGCTTCAAGTGCTACATTTAGAAACAATAAGAGATAGAGAAAGATTTTTTATGTGGGCCAAGGTGCAGTCTGATCAGATAAGTTTACAGTCTGCGACGGAAGATGTGTACAGTTTCTGCTGTCCAGATGTCAATGGGGAGCTCGCTCCACCATTGTGGAGCCAGGGCCGCAAACAGTCAGGATTTTGTTGAGCGGTAGCTGGGCCCCTCTCGTCGGGAGGAAGTCGTGAGAAAGCCGGCACTAGCAGAGTATAGTGGACATGCTGGGGTGTATGGTTTGACCATGTCCTGGATGTAGGATGGGCCTGAGCCATTCGCAGCACGGTAGGCAAATCCCAGTGCCAAAATAGACCAGAGGATAATAAGACCTGATTCAGAATGACGCAAACAGACCCAAATAGAGATAGAACTGGCAACAGCATGATAGGCCACCAATTAATGAGCAGCGGTGGTTAAAAACATTAGTAGCACGTGTCATCTTTCCCTACACCTCATCGTTAACATTCTTTGTCTCTCCTTAAAAAAACACATTTCTTTCCACCTATGATGATTACGATGCACCTTGTGATGAGAGCTGAT
The DNA here is from genome assembly GCA_002120245.1 of Maccullochella peelii. NCBI lineage: Eukaryota > Metazoa > Chordata > Actinopteri > Centrarchiformes > Percichthyidae > Maccullochella > Maccullochella peelii. The sequence continues at coordinate 163,287 of LKNJ01001393.1, read as the reverse complement.
AGAAATCCACTCAGGTATTAGACATAGTGACACACTGACCTGAGACCCACGGCAATAAAACCGGACCCCCACACAGACCTTACCCGGCCCGACTCGGGTCTCGGTTACTACGAACTGAGTGGACCCGTGAAGATGCGAACACACACAGCTCAGGCTTTGATCAGCAATGCGGCGGTGATTGCAAAATGTTTTACTCTGGGACTTGTTGTCCAGAGTTGTCTCCCTAACTCTATGATTTGGTGTCGTCCTCACCAAATTGCTTTTGAAAGTGACTACAAAGAACAAAGAGAGAATAAAGTCAGTTGTTTTCATCCTCCTACTCTACTGACAATACAGCTGCAGGGTGGAGCAGAGAGGTTAACAGGACAATCTAATAATAAGAGCTAAAAATGTATGAATCCACATGGGATGATCCCAAAACGTTTCACCAAAATGAAATATTATTTAACCTCAGCTCTTCTGATGAGGGAACCACATGAACTTTTTTTTACAGCTTCTGCCACATTTATCCATTATCACTGTCCATGATTAATGTAGGATCCAACATTTCCAAAAAGATTGACCTCCCGCCAGATTTTTATTCCTCATTTACATTTGGGACAACATTTGTGATACAGAATCTCCCTCACAGTAGACAGGTTTGTAAATCAGCAGTAGGGGGAGAAATAAGTTTTAATGGCATGAAATCAAAAAACAGCTCTATATACTAGAAAACTAGTGATAATGAAAAATTAAACCAGTATTTGTCATTTCACATAATATATATATACAGTGTTCATGTGTAGTCATGTAGATTCTGTGTTGTGATGTGCTGATACACATACTACCAGCACATCTTTGTTCTTTGTTGTGTGGCCTTTGTTGTAAGCTGTCACCGTGCCATCGACTCACATTAACTACAAACACGCGTTTTCTTCTGTCTAGCTACAAAAATCTCGATTAATACTAGATCCTCTGTGTTATCAACTGTTTGCAAAATGATCGAATGAGAGTTGGAAAAGGAGGAGGGGTATTGTCCCCTCCTGCCTCCTCCCTGCTTTAATATTGTACTGTACACGCGTACAAGATGCAGTGTTTGCTGCAATGCAGGTGGATGGGAGGAAAAGGAGAGGAAACAATGTGATACACACACACACACACACACACACACACAACTATAGCTACCTGTCAATCTCTGCCCACAGGTGCCTCCCAAATGTGCCAAGACTGCTGAGAGACTAAGAAGAAGAGAGAGGAGGTGAAGGAGGAAGAGCAGCTTTGTCCTACTGTGATAAACCACACACACACACACTGTTAAACACACACACACTGAGCCAATAAGGTTTGTGTGTGTGTGTGTGTGTGTGTGTGTTATACACATGATTTGACTTGATGATATATCAAGAATAGTCTTCTTTAAAGCAATAAGATGTGTGGCAAAGTAGTTTTCATCAACAGTTTTCAACTATTTTGGGGCATTTTGAATTCTAAATTAAAATCTTGAGTGGACACTTCCTCTACAGCAGAGGTTTTCAAATTAGGAGGCGGGCCTCCCCAGGGGGGAGTTTCAGGTGTGGGTCAGTGAATGGAAGTAAAACACTATTACATTAGTTATCAAAAGGAGATCACATAGAATAGCCTAAATGTGTGTGATTTGGTTAAAGAGATAGTTCAGAGATGCAGGAGTTTTGGGGAATTTTACTGTTGCCTCAGGACAGACTTTTTTTTATGAATTTGGTGCAGTTTGAACTTATGTCAAACAGCAATTTTAGGCTATCTTGGCTCAATTGTTGAGTGTCTATGGGATCACATAACATAATTGTGGTCCCATAGACATCCAGGAAACTAAGCAAGTAAACTAAGGTTTGTCTGAGGGGAGGCCCACAGTCCTACAGTGATTCAGAAACATGAGTAACATGAGAGACAGATGGAAAATATCCACCAATGTTAAACACTTTATTTTGAACGTCCATAATTACCTAAAGCATTCCCAGAAGTTTCCTTAAACAAAATGCTCCATTCAAACCCAAATAAATAGTTATTCATACTTAATTCTTTCACATATTTTCATGTTCAGCTGACCTGTTATGCACTGAGAAAAAGAGTCTAAGTCTATGTTACTTGGAAATACCAAACAAATTATATAGTTCTTTCCATGAAACCTCTTGAAAGTTAAAAGTTGTTTTCAGACATACCATTCTTCTATTATGTCTTTCAAAAAGAATATTACTCCAATAACTTCAGTTATAAATGCATGTGTAGTCTTGAGAGTCTTGAAGAGACTGATGTGAAAGGTGTTTCATTCCATCTCACACTAGACACATAAAGTAACAAACAAAGTTGTGTCCAAAGTTTTGCACAAGCCGCTAAAATTCAGCTATGGATTCAATAGGTGACAACATGTGAGAATGATTTCACATTCAAAAACCCAATCTATGTTACTTCAGATGGAAAATTAACATAATTTTATACTGCCATTAACTTTAACCAAACCATGAGCTTTAAATCCCACCATAACCAAACCTACCTTCTACAATGCCTCCTTCAGTCTGATCCTATAACAAAATGATGGAACTACAACATGTTTTTAATTTAAAATTTAAATTCATTCATTGAAGTGCTGAATGAGTTTAAGGTTTGCGACTGAGTTTTCATTGTTGACAACGGAGGGTCTAAGTTTTACTCATTTTCATTTCACACTGTAAAAGTAAAGATGACAGGAATTTATTTACTCTACTACAATGTTCTATCATCAATAATAAATGAATTATTCACTACATTTGTACAGTAATTATCTGCTGCAGTGACACACATGATAAATCACTACTGGCTTAAAAAGGTCAACTGTGTTACCTGTATGAAGAACCAGACAATTACGAATCAGATAAGGCTGTATGATTGTATTTATTACATTTCCCCTATGGTTAGCACCGTCCCTAAACCACTGACTCAACAGACTCTGATAAATAACACATTCGAGCTTGAGCTACTGAGGAAGTAACGTAAGGCAATCATGCAGCAGATGTAAACACGCCAGCTAGTACTACTTGTTCTACAGCTGGGCTGTGAGAGTCTGGACAAGTACTAGTTAAAGTTTGCTAATGTTACCTGCTTGTAATTAAAGACAGCTTTCCATTTTTAGAAATGGTAAATTAACGTCAAGCTTAAAGGAATAGTTTGACATTTTGGGAAATATGCTTATTCTGTTTCTGAGTTAGATGAGCAGATTGACACCACTGTCATATCTTGCCGTTAAATCTGAAGCTTCAGCCAGAAGCCAGTTAGCTTAGCTTCGCACAAATACTGGAAAAGGGGGGAAACAGCTACAGCTTGGCTCTATCTGAAGGTAACACAATTCTGTGGGCAGCAGGGCAGGCCAGAGGAGATTCCAGGAAGTTACTGCCAGAAATGGTCTGGCACATAAATGGTGAACTGTTGTTTTTACACTTCGGTTATTAAACAAAAGAGATCAAATGTGTTAATTACTAAGCTTTAGAGGTGCTGGGAGGCAGCGCTTGTTAACTTTGGACAGAGAAGGCTAGATATTTCCCACTGTTTCCAGTCTTTATGCTAAGCTAAGCTAACTGTCTGCTGGCTGTAGCTTTATACTTAATGTAAGAAAGCAAATCCACATATTTCTCATGCTTCATTTCGCACATTAAAATATTCTCCGTAATATCTGTTTCTGTATAAAACTAATTAATATCAGCTTTGGAGGCCTACAAAGCTCCCTGTGTCTGTGAATCAAAGCTAAAGCAAAATTCTACACATGAGCTCAGTTGTTCATTTCATTTTCTCTTTTTTTCATGCTCATTGCTTTGTGGTAATTATTTAGACTGTCCAAAAATAGCTTTCAAAAGAATTACATGTTTAAGCATGAATCACCATTATCAAATTCCAATAAAACAATTACAACCAACCTTTAAAAATGTCCTGAAGATCTTAGTGTACACTGACCGATGTATTCCCAGGATGTCGCCATCTGTGTTCCTGGACCCCTGATGATGAGAGTGGCATGAACACAGAAGTTGTGCAGAAAACAGAGTTATAGCTTGGCAGTTTAGCAGGATCCTAGAAGGAAGGTTGTGTACCTGTTTTGCAAGAGCACGGGCAAGATGCATAAGATCTAATTAAGGTACATACACTGGGTGAGGCATGTGGAATCACACAGGGCTTTGGAAATGTTCCCTACCCTGGAGACACACACTGTAGCTGTCCTGCTACACTCTGATTGTGCATTGTACAATTTGTGGACAACTTATTTTGGTAAGAATCATTCTTAACATTAACCCAGTACAGCTAACAGCTTACTATTTAGTACATCCGGTTAATACATTGAAGACATACACAATTTTATCATAGTTTAAGCAAGTGATGTCAGATTCAGCAGGAAAAAAAAAATTAAATGAAAAAATCCACACTGAATAATCACCATTGTCAGGTGACTGTGCATGACACATGCTTAAAACATTGTATTCTTTTACTTCCAAGTATAAAATGTTTTGTTACTCAAACTAAAGTAGCAGTGCAATCTAATTAAGACAAAATGAAAATTGCAATGCAAAACAAAATAGAAAAAGGCTTCATTTGAAATTCATTATGTCAAGCTAAATAAACTTCATGTGTTTAGGAGGAAAGTTAGCAGCTTTGTTTCTTATTCAGGTTATTCTGGCACACATCCACATTGGGTATACTTTAAAATAAGTAAGAAAGCAGTCATTTTGCCACCTATGTGTCTCTGAACAAACATTTAATCAGTGGAAACAGGTTTTGCATTCCCATTGGTGGCTTGTTCATAAAGGTCAAGGGTCAGAGAGAAGACGTATTACTGCTGCCGTGTGTCCATTGGTTAGTCAACCTGTCGACCAGTGACAGCAACAGAGCTTGTGACAACATGATGAGAATGTTTCCAGCTGTGACAAGAACATGACTAACATGCACGTCAAAAACTCACGGTGAAGTTACGGTTAAAAAACCCTCAAAACCCACGCATGAAAAGGTTAAGATCATTTTTTTTCCCACTTCCATGTGACATGTGAGCAAAAGTCAGAATGTGCACACACACAAACACACGTGGGTGCCCATGCAAAGATACCAGAAATTAATTTGAAACAGCAAAATATGACACAATATCTCAGTGTGTGTGTGTGTGTGTGTGTGTGTGTGTGTGTGTGGTGGGGTGGAGACCCAGTGGGTGTTTGAGTACAGCAGATATGGAATGGGGCATTAATTGAGCTTCAAACTAAAGGGAGTAGAGGGAGCTGGGGGGATAGTTGGAGAGAAAGACTGTGTGTGTGTGTGTGTGTGTGTGTGAGAGAGAGAGAGAGAGAGAGAGAGAGAGAGAGATGATGTGAGTTAGAAAAAGGGGGTTAAGAGAGAAGGAAATGCAGAGACAGACAGATGCAGAGAGAGAGAGAATCATGCTGAAGGGAATAACAGCGAGTGATGCTCATTAAAACTGATTATTAAAGCAGTAACACTGAAGAGCTGCATTCAGGCATAGCCACAACATCCCAAATGTGTTTGCGTGTGCATGTGTGTGTGTGTGTGTGTGTTGTTACTATAAACAGACAGCCACTGAAGTATTACATTGGTAGAGTGCACGCAGTTAAAACATACAGCTGATTTTCATAAATTAAACATTTATCCTGTTCTCAGATTGTTTCAGTGCAGAATCACACTTCTTCTTGTGTCTGTGCTGTTATGCATGAGTGACCGATGCATGCCGCGTCGTCCAACAAGTGCTGTCAAGGTGCAATCGAGCAAGGCATTTCAGGCAGGCGCCCCAACTGCCTCATGGCTCAATGTGGGAAAATGGATTGGGCAGCTCCAGCTGGGTATGTGACAGAACTACGCTGTAAAAAAACAGCTGGAAGTGTAATTGCATCTATTATAAAACCACAAATGAATATTAGCAGGACTCAAATTAACGGGGAAATAACAGAAAACAGCCCTGCATTAAAACAACGCAGGAGCCGGGAGGTGATTAGCCCAGCTTAGTATAAGGACTGGAAGCTGGTAGAGTACTGTAAACCTTACCTAAAGCCACAGTCATCACGAATGGAATCACCTCAGCCTCACAAAGCTTCACACTTTACTGGGTAACAAGACAAGGATGCCCATTCTCTCCATCTTTATTTGTCATCTTCATAGAACCACTCGCTGCCTCAATTAGACAAAACAGTAGATTATAAGGAATTTACACCAACAACTCATAACATAAAATGTTTAGCCTTTATGCAGACAACAACACATAACTCTCCTTAAAAACTACAAACTGGAGTTTTTACATTTATATCTGTGTATGGATTAAACAAACAATTCATTATTTAGTAAGTTTCAGATGTGTTTAGATGCGTGTATGTTTGAACTTTGGAGAGAGCTAGGCTGTTTTGCCCTGCTTCCAGTCTTTATGCTAAGCTAGGCTAATCCCCTTTCAGGTCTAAAGCTCCAAACTTATTGCACAAATATGAGAGTGGTATCAATCTTTTCATCTAACTTCTTGGAAAGTTAGTGAACAAGTGTATTTTCCAAAATGTTGATTCAATATTTCAAATGTTAGAGGTGAACATCATTTTATCTGATTGCTGCTTGTGCACAAAGCATTAAGAACACATCAGTTGTTTTTGTTTGATGTTGAGAATGAATTAGTTTACTGAAAAGCACTTTGTTTATTACATTTCACTCACAGGTTTTCTTTCTTCACACATAACCCTCCAGACAATTGCTATGCCACCATGGAGAGGCTCACCATGCAACTCCCATCCTGCAAAGCAGCCTTTGATCAGCACCACGGACAGCAGCCGAAGCGCCAAATTCATCAACTGAGTCTTTCTTGTCCCATGCTGCTCCTTAAATAAGACTTTATCAGTTATGGTTTAACTGCATGAAGCGGTCAATGCGTGAGAGGGCCCAGCTACAACAGTAAAGCGGCAAAAAATCACCTTCCTACATGGGCCCCTGACAGCTTCGGGGCCCCAGTGCAGCTGCACCGATTGCACCATCGATACTTACGCCAGTGTGTGGACTGGTGTAGCCAGAATGAACCTGCTGCTTCAAAGAGGAGGTACACTGATGGCAACACTCCTCCTCACTGCCTGAAGTCCTGGATCATCAGCTACACCATCCACCAAAGTCACCAAAATTAGGCATTATTTTTCCAAGTCTCTCACTAAAAAATATTGCTTTCATTGAACTGTAAAAAATAATAAATGTTTCTCCAAGGAATGAAGCTATGTTCAGTAGCCAGAATTCATTACTTTGTTCAAATAAGGTCTGTTTTTTTACCCCAGTTAATAAGAGAGAGTGCAGCAGTTTAGATGACACTAGCCCACACATAAAAGTTCATCACTGTAGTTTGCAAGTCCTCTTTTTTTCATAACCTGACTGGGACAGAAAGGTGATGGTCTGAAACGGTGTTAAACTCCAGGTTTGAGGAATCAACTGTAGCACTTGCTGCAGGTATGGGGGACTTTGGTTAGTTCAACACTTGCTCTGGGACGTGACATCCCCTCTTACCTCCCACATTTAATAACAAGCACAGTTTCAGAGGCACTGATTTTCTAAAGGCTTTACAAAAGGAATTTGGTTCTGCATGAATCACATAAAATAGCGAAGTATCCTTGAGCTCAGAAACCAACAATAGATGAAGTCATCAATGATGTGAAGAGCTTACAGCAGCAGCAGTTTCTTAGAAATTTTGACAGTGTGGGTGACAGTGTTAAACAGATTAATTTAATGTATTTAGATCCTAGGCAGCCATTATTTCGACATTATATACTCAGTATGTTACATTATCTGTGTGTGACTGAAAGTTTGTGTGCAGCTGCAAAAGAAGTGCTGTTTTTTCAAGGAGATGTACAGTTGTTTAGATTAATCGACTTTCCCTAACTTTTTATTTCTTTTCTTCATCAACCAAACCTCTTCTTATCCATGAGACTGTCCCACTGTTTTTAAACCTCGCCTTCACTTTTCCTTCCTTTTCAAATGTCTGCTGAAGGGTGTTTTCTGTAGCCTACAGAGGTGTGTGTGTGTGTGTGTGTGTGTGTGTGTGCTTCAGAAGAAAGCCATACAGTCAACACACATTGCAGCTTCAGGCATTGCCTGAAGCTGAGAAACTGGATTACAGGTGTCTATTTAACTGTCTGATGGTACTGTACACCTGGGAAGTCCAAATAACATTTAGACCTATTGCGTAAACCATGCATTCATTACGTGTATACCCTGTAATGAATGCAGTTGGAATAATGATGATAATGACTGAATTAATGTGTTTGCTAATGCTGAACCAGTAAACAGTGTTCGGTGGCATGAAAGTATGAAATTAATCGAAATGACTCAGACGAGAGAGAGAAAAAGCCTTTGTCACTCTGATACTATATATAGAATGCATATTTATACTGGAACAAGATAACAGTAGTTTAAGAGTTGTCACTGAGTACTGTTGTGAAAGTTGGAGTGAGCCCAGTTACAGCAACTTATTCACTGCTTAATTTTCAAAGGCAAGGTTATGCAAAAGAATGAAATGAATGTGAATAAAGGTTCCTATTGCAGGATCCAGTTTGCATTAATATGTGTCGTCTTTTACTCTTTTGTCTGTCGTTAAAAAATTCCATCACATCAAATCCGATCATTTAACTTTAACATAATGTTCTATCCTCACTTTCTTTGGATTTATTGAATAAGTGATACAAGATACCATTTGACGTTGTTGTTCCATTAAATAAATAAAAAGCAAGCAATGGGTGATAAAATTTGCTGATTTTGAAGTTGTAAATCATTACTTTAATGTTACTTAGTTCACTTAAAGCCACACTATGGGCAGGGTTTAATGTAAATACACTTCTAGACAGTCTAAGTCACAATGTGGAGCTGCAATGGAGAAAACAAACCTTTACAAATGCACATGCACATTATACATGCACCTTCCGTCTGGTGCATGTATAATTCTTCACACATGGAATAATGGAATAATTCATTGTCTTCTAAATAAAAACGTAATTATGTGTCTTCAAAGTTGCACTAATCAATATCGTAATATCAAGAATAGATTAAATGACTATTTATAATGTGAAAGGTGTTGCTGTAAGTGACAAACCATCAGAGAATTACCAACCAACTCTGCTGTGCCCTTTTATCCTCTTTTAGCTCATTGTTTTGGTTATTTCTACCCACAAACTCAGCTCCCATCAACCTCATACATAGCGACACATTTAGCAGCAAAAGAGCCAGATATTTTTCTCAGGAGATGCTGGTCCAAAATAAAGCTAAAAAGGAGAGTGAATATTGGAATTACATTTGTTGAGGGGCCAGAAGCACGAAACCAAATGGATGCTAATATTACTCTGTGTCTGCTGGATGTTTAAATTGCCAATTGTTTGCTAACACATTACCTATAACGACTGTTTTTCAGGCCAAGTCACCTACAGTAGCTTTTGATTAGTATGTGCTGCCTTCATGGCAGCAGGCTCCACTCATTTATTAACAGCCCAAGATATCAGCACCATATCATTATTCATCACCAAATCATATTAATCATCTTCCCTCTTGTGTACATAGGCCCATCCCTCTGCTGTCCTTTACTCCTCATCGTCTGCTCGCTCCCTCCCTCCTCTTATCGTCTCTCTATTCCAATTGACCCTTTGCTCATGTTTGAATCCCCAGTGATGGTTGTTAACTTGGACAAGTCATTACAGCACATGAGGAATTGATAGGAAGCTTATGGTATTTGCTGTGACGTTATTGGCTCAGACAGAGGAATTGCTGATGTACAGTACTGTTTAGGATTCAATCCACTGGAAGAATCTCCGAAGAATTAGGTATACAGTTTTCAAATGGAGGGGAAATAGAAATCACACATCTGCAGTTGAATTGAGTGATGCATTAAAGAACATATTTGGATTAAATGTTATGCATTTAGCCACACTAGCGGCATGGCTCTGTGGACGGCAATGTTGGTCCACCACTTCAGACTCTAGTCTGAAATATTGTGGCAGCTGTTGAATAGACTGCCATGAATTTTTTTCCAGACATTCATGGTTTTCAGAGGATGAATCCTAATAACTTTGGTGGTCCCTTGACTTTTCCTGTAGCGTCACCATGAGGTTGACATGTGGAAAAAACAAGATCGCGGACACAAGTGGCTGAAACGAGTTTCCTCCGTAGGCTGGTGGGGCTCACCTGTAGAGATAGGGTAAGGAGCCCAGGCACCTGGAGGGAGCTTGGAGTAGAGCCGCTGCTCCTTTGCGTCGAAAGTGGTTCAGGCATCTGATCAGGATGCCTCCTGGGCACGTTTCTTTGTAGGTGTTCTGGGCATGTCCAGCTGGTATGAGACGCCGGGGTAGACCCAGAACATGATGGAGAGATTATATATCTCATCTGGCTTGGGAATGCCATTAAAGGTCAAATGATGCAGACTTAGTGTTTGTGTGGTGAGAATGGATAGATGCAGGAAGGGGGATGAAGAAGTAGGACTGGCAATTGAACATTTTCAATTCTAGTTGATATGAGTTATTGACCGGCTGATGAGGGAAGTGAGCACAGGTGAGCAGGAGAATGAGGAAAGGCCTTTCTCAAACCAGACCCTTTACCCTCTCTCCACCCACGTGCACGCCGTTTGCGCGTTCATGGGGAAGGTCCGCCACATTATGTGCCACCCCAAAGCATGTAGTGGGGAGTGCAAGTGGGTTATAAAACCCTCCAACAGTGAGTCTACATCGATGCTGATTTACTGACCACGTGCAACGCTGTGTTGTGTTCATCATGGAAGCCGCTCCGTACAAATATAAGGTCCGTGCGACTACCCGTACAAACGTAAACTGATCAAATTAAGATACACATTTAATATTGTCATACAGACGTTAACAACTTACATTGTATTTAGGATCAAATATACCCTTCTCTAGTCGAGAAAACGGTAGACGTGTTGATTTGATTGTAAAGTGAACAAGGGTTGTTGCAAAAACTAAGCAGCTTTTTAACATCAGAGTGAATAGATCATAGCAAACGCTTCTGAAAGATGCTGATACAAAACCATTGTTCTGAAATGTTACGACAGTTCCTGTTTCCGCCAGAGAGAGCGAAGGTCATCCCAAAGCCTGCCACTACGTATTTGTATGCTACACCTTAATGAAGGGTGCTTCATTCAGCTGTACCTGTACTACAAAAAGAGTTACAGTCTGTGACAGGATGGGAGTGGGGAGGGTCCGGTTTGAGAAAGGCCCGAAGTCTGGTGGAAAGTCTAAGGGCATCTGGTGGACGGCTCGAGGACGGCAGGTGTGGGCGGTAGGAAGAAGGAACATGGCCTGGGAGAAGTGAGCAGTGGCTAGAGACAGGGACTGAAAGAGAGAGCAATGCAGAGGGCTGGGGATGAGAGTGTGTGGCTGCAGGAAGAGACTGAGAGGCAAACTGTGACATTTTTTTCTATCTGGCAAAAGAAATGTTAGATCACACTGTCTCAAGACCAGCAGCTGTACCAACATTACCAAATAAATTAGTCAAAAACCAACACATTTTTTGTTTAAATCAGGAACTATCTGATAAAAGAGTATAAGATTACAAATCTGACCAGACATTGGATGCCAGCCTTCAGAACTTGACAGTTTTCTATACTCTGTGCTATAGACGCATTTCAGTCTATTCAGCCCTAGGAATAGGAGGTAGTTGGGGTAGGCTCATCTAGGACAGATGAATGGGATGAATGGATGTGTAGAGGGATGGGTATGGGGATGTATGAAGAAAAAGGAAGGGTTGCCAGATCAAGCTGAAACAAAACGGGAAGTTAATAGTCAGTAACTTAATATGTTAATTTACCTGGTCAAGTTTAGACAGTGATCGCATTTATAGCTTCATGTCTAAACTCCTCCCTTACATGGTTTGCGGTGAAAGAACAAACACGCTACTTACCTTTGCTTCTGAAAGATGACAGTCAAGCTTTGCATGGCTGCAAAAGGTTACTCGTCTATAAAATGTCAACATCAGTCATTTCAAGCGTGTGATCAGCAGACCAATGCCTTCATTTTTCTTGTATGGACAGATTAGATGGGAACTAAATGAAAGAACAAACAAAAATACACATATACAGACCTGGATATTTCTCTCTGCTCCTCCCTCTCACTTATCTTTTTCTGTAGTGAACTTTCATCATACCTTTTGTTCAATTAGGGATGTTCCATTCCCTCATTTTCTCCACTACATTTTTTCTTTTACATATTAAATAAGCAAAACAATATTCCTAACAATAATCAGATTGTTTTGAAAGCATTCGCCCCTAGTTTTTCCTAAGTCCTTAGTATTTTGGCAAATGCTGTACACATGCAGAGGTGAGCTCATATTGTTTATGTTTGTCAAAGGAATTATCAGCCAAAAAGTGGGTGTCCCTTTAACCCAGTGCAGAGACTAATCAGTTATGACTAAACACCATCACACACGCAGACACACAAACACATACAGAGTTGTAGGATGCCACATCTGCCAAATAAAAAAAGACGGCTTTGTTAGTATAAAATGACGTACGCTTTAAACCTGAAAAAAATGTGCAGACAGCCACAAAAGCTTTGTTGTGGAGAGCTGAGCACAATATGATGGTGAAAGGAATAGAAAACAGCGTCCCCTCCCTCTCATCTGTCCATCCCCTCTCCTCCTTTTCTCTTTCCCTCTTCCATCCCCATCTCTCTGCTCAAAAGGTTAGTAAATGTCAGATGGGAGTTGTCATCATCTTCAATGGCGTCATCTTTCTTCATAGAAACACTGTCTATCTCTGTGTGCATGTGTGTGTGTATGTGTGCCTGTGGAAGTTGAAGGGAATACAATTGAACAGAATGAAATTGAACAGGATATTGAAAATGGGAAATTACTGCTTTCAACAAAGGGCGGACACACACACACACACACACACACACACTCATGCAGAAAGATTTGAAATAGAGCTGAGGATGTACAGTATATACTTCATACTGCACTGTTCCTTCTCTGTCTTCCCCTTTTATTTCCCCTTCAGTCTCTCTCTCTATGTTCATCATGAAGAAACCACAAAACTTTGGTGAACAGCTTAGCGTCACCGTAGCTGCCTGTGACTTATCCCATTCCCGTACACGCACACTTTATCTCTCTCCGTCTAACTGCTGCGTCTTCATCACAGCCTGTATTTGCCTCTCTATATATTTTATGACTAATAGAAGGAGCAGGCCTTTGCGGTGATGACAAATCCCCACACTCAGACAGTTTTACAGCCTCTAAAGAGCCCTTTGACAAACGACTGGGCTGTAAACCTAATATTCTAATGCTGCGTGTTATTGTAATGGCGTATGTGTTCATGAGTGAATATTTAGGAGATGTTAAGTATTGCTTATCTCCGCCAATTATAAAAGCACTTTAGCGTCAAAAACAAATCTTACTACAGATGCATACATATAAGCACATTCACGGGGCGGTTTATATACTGAGGACATGTCTTTGCAAATATGCATATGTTAATACAGTATGTGAAATCACATGTACAGTGCATCCGGAAAGTATTCACAGCGCTTCACGTTTTCCACATTCTGTCATGTTACAGCCTTATTCCAAAATGGAATAAATTCATTTCTGTCCTCAAAATTCTACACACAATACCCCATAATGACAAAGTGAAAAAAGCTTTTTAGAGAGTTTTGCAAATTTATTAAAAATTAAAAAAAAACTAAGAAATCACATGTACATAAGTATTCACAGCCTTTGCTCAATACTTTGTTGATGCACCTTTGGCAGCAATTACAGCCTCAAGTCTTTTTGAATATGATGTCTCAAGCTTGGCACACCTATCTTTGGGCAGTTTCGCCCATTCCTCTTTGCAGCACCTCTCAAGCTCCATCAGGTTGGATGGGAAGCGTCGGTGCACAGCCATTTTCAGATCTCTCCAGAGATGTTCAATCGGATTCAAGTCTGGGCTCTGGCTGGGCCACTCAAGGACATTCACAGAGTTGTCCTGAAGCCACTCCTTTGATATCTTGGCTGTGTGCTTAGGGTCGTTGTCCTGCTGAAACATGAACCGTCGCCCCAGTCTGAGGTCAAGAGCGCTCTGGAGCAGGTTTTCATCCAGGATGTCTCTGTACTTAGCTGCATTCATCTTTCCCTCTATCCTGACTAGTCTCCCAGTTCCTGCCGCTGAAAAACATCCCCACAGCATGATGCTGCCACCACCATGCTTCACTGTAGGGATGGTATTGGCCTGATGATGAGCGGTGCATGGTTTCCTCCAAACATGAGTTCAATCTTTGTCTCATCAGACCAGAGAATTTTGTTTCTCATGGTCCTTTAGGTGCATTTTGGCAAACTCCAGGCGGGTTGCAATGTGCCTTTTACTAAGGAGTGGCTTCCGTCTGGCCACTCTACCATACAGGCCTGATTGGTGGATTGCTGCAGAGATGGTTGTCCTTCTGGAAGGTTCTCCTCTCTCCACAGAGGAATGCTGTAGCTCTGACAGAGTGACCATCGGGTTCTCGGGTCACCTCCCTGACCCCGATCGCTCAGTTTAGACGGCCGGCCAGCTCTAGGAAGAGTCCTGGTGGTTGCGAACTTCTTCCATTTACGGATGATGGAGGCCACTGTGCTCATTGGGACCTTCAAGGCAGCAGATATTTTTCTGTACCCATCCCCAGATTTGTGCCTTGACACAATCCTGTCTCGGAGGTCTACAGACAATTCCTTTGACTTCATGCTTGGTTTGTGCTCTGACATGCACTGTCAAGTGTGGGACCTTATATAGACAGGTGTGTGCCTTTCCAAATCATGTCCGATCAACTGAATTTACCACAGGTGGACTCCAATTAAGCTGTAGGAACATCTCAAGGATGATCAGTGGAAACAGGATGGACCTGAGCTCAATTTTGAGCTTCATGGCAAAGGCTGTGAATACTTATGTACATGTGATTTCTTAGTTTTTTATTTTTAATAAATTTGCAAAACTCTCTAAAAAACTTTTTTCACTTTGTCATTATGGGGTATTGTGTGTAGAATTTTGAGGACATAAATGAATTTATTCCATTTTGGAATAAGGCTGTAACATGACAGAATGTGGAATACGTGAAGCGCTGTGAATACTTTCCGGATGCACTGTATACACTAAGATCTGTGCCTGTCTGAAACTGCTTCTCCTGCATGACAGCATTGGAAGAGGAGTCTAAATGTGGACACTATCATGAAATTTGACCCTTCAGGAAGCCTGTTGGACAAGTGCAAATGGGGATGCCTGTGTGTGTGTGACCGCAGGTTCAAGTGCAATCCTGGTACAACATGGAGAGATTTGGACAGGATTTGCAGGAGCAGGACATTATTATTATCAGAGCTGAAACAAGCTTCAGTACTGGCAACTTGGTCAGTTTACATTGTTGCATATCTGATGCACATAGTTTTGTTTACTAAAGTGATTAAAAAGGTTGCATTCATTTGTACATTTAAATGTGCACAACAATAAATAGAGCTATAGTCTGTTTAGCTGTTAATATGATTGCATAAACTTAGAGCTCTCTATAAATATCCCATTTTTTGTACTCATCCAGCAGACACAGAGCAACATTAGCATTCATTTGGAGTCGTGTTTCTGGCCACCTAATGAATGTATGTCCAATATTCACTAGTCCAATATTAGCTGTGTTTTGGCCTCCACCAACTCCTGAGGGAAATATCAGGTTTTATAGCTGCTAAATGCGCTACTATGTGAACCAGCTAAATGCTAACTTTGTCTGTTTGGCATTTGGTGCTGGGCAGGTAGTGTACAGTTGGTTTATCAGAGATTTTTTTTGCTGAAAACAGCTGCTTTCTGTGGCTGGAAACAAAGTTTATGAGACTGGTGAGAGCGAACCAAAACGGTAAAGTTGTGGGCCTGAAAGAGATGCTAAAAAGCTCTGTAGAGCTGAGGGGAACTGCAGAGTTTGATGATAATTCTCTGTGGGTTTGTCACTATGACTGACCCCTTTAACATTATACATATCATCATTTGATCCATTGAATCACCCATTAATCTAAACTCTTAATTGCATTTTTATACACAATGTACAATATCTACTAATAAAATATATGTATACAAGCAGAACTGGCAAATCTCCAGATATATCTCTCAAGAGGTTTATGTGATTTTGGAGAGCTCTGTATGTGTCCCTTCAACATCTTAAGTAACAAACCTTGCACTAGACTAAAAGTGCACCAATGCCCAATGTACATTGCCCAATGAAAATGCCAGAAAAATGGAGGCCAAAATGATGTGTATGCACTCCATATTTAATTGACCCTAATCAGAAAGAAGGAGGTGGATTTGCGAGAAGCAAACTAGTGAGAGAATTTTCAGCATTAAGGCAGTATAAACAGGGATTGAGATAAAAGAGGAAGATATGCAGGGTCGAACCAAAGCAATGTAATCACTGTCATGTTCACTTACCAACAGGAGAATTATTTGATCACAGAGCCTTTAGTCTAACCTTCCCTCTGACATAAACTATATCCTTTCTGTATAATCGAACCTACCCTAAAAAATGAACTGCCAGTGTTTGGAAGTAAAAAATGTGTCCACTCATGATTTGCTGGTCAGTAGCGATAGAATATTTTTGTTTGGTGGTGAAATGTGAATTGGCCCTGTCATGTTAAGACTTGATAAATCATGAGCGGAGTCCACCAGTATGTCGATAAGGCCTCAGGGCCCACGCGCTCAATCCGCCGCTCTCACAGTCTTACAGTGCATATGTCTCAACACCTTTTCTTCCTTTACTCGTCCATAATCCCCTAATGGCTACGCGCTGTTATTTCCCCAGAGGGCCAGTGAGCCGCGTGCCGCTGCGGGAATGCATTAAATTCAAGAGTTGTTGACGCACGCTCAACGGAAAGCAATAACCTGTGCAGGGTCATTTTTTTCCCCCCATTTCCTTTCATTTTCTGAGGTCGAACAGAATTGCCTTTCAGAGCTAGTGTGATTATGTTCCGTTTAACATGGGAATTATGAGAATTACACACATAAGTGTAGTGCAGCATGCCTCTACAAGATTAAAAACAGCTGCACTGGGAGGGAGGAAGACACAAAGGACGAGAGGGAGCGAGAGAAACACCCGGAGTTACAAGATAGACGTTTTAATAATATCTAGCCTTAAACTTTTTGGGGGGTGAGATACATTTTTAGGATTGAAATCATCAATCCTGTGTGGGTTACATTTCCTGACTGCAGCCATGAATGCCAGACAGTGACTGCTAGCTATTTGAAAAAGCATAAAAAGTCTTAAAACCCCAACAGGAAACATGTTCAGGTTCATTCTCACAATATTTTGCCTCAAGTCTGTTGTTGGAAGCATATATTTTATACTAAAAAGATGCTAACCTCCTTCCCCTGGCCACCTGCTAAACACTCCTGGCATGTCAGGACATCTTATTAAAGGAAATAAGCTGTGTTGTTTGTGTGTTACACACTGAAAGGTCCACTCAGGAATTTGGCAATTTACAGCCCCAATCTGTAACTTTCACTTTGTCCTGGATCATCAATAAAGATGGAAAAAAGACCCGCCAGTTACCATATTGTAAAAACCCTGCCTGGAGGAAATCACTCAGTGAAAGACTGGAGGGTCGAACAGGGGGAATCCCTGAGAAACATCATCCTGAAAGGCATAAGCCATGTCCCCTTTGGGCCTCAACACGGAGCAGCTAAATTAAATGACTGGTGAAAATGGCTGTAAAGAACCTCACTCCCCTCAATCTGATTTGGACTAACTTAATTATCAGAATCAGAAGAGGAGCGTTTTCGAGCCGCTGGCACAAGCCAGTTCATTAAAGACCCGCCACTGCTTTGTTACCCCAGCAACTCTCGGGGGTTTATGTGTAATGCGCTCTTTGTTTATGGAGACAGAGGAAAAAGGGGAGGAGAGAGGACAGACTAATTGAGCTCCTCCAATTACGGTCCTGATAGCCTCGTGGCCTGCTTGATGGCGAGCCGGCGCAGCAGAGAGAGATCCTCCCTGTGAGCAATTATAGGTGCATCTCCGACTCAAAACTGTCACATGGATGGGACTGTGCGTAACTGTTCCCGGCAGATGAACTCACGGGCAACTTTGTGAGCGTTGACAGAGTGGTGTCACAAACCCCTCTGCCTCTTGTCAGCGGAAAAATGAAATCACTTTTCTTTATCTCCCTTCTCCTTTCCTCTACAGGCAGCCAATAGGCTCTAATGGCAGGTATAATTGAATTTCACAGTCTTCACGCTCACACACACACACTCACAAATAGCCCTCTCGGCTGTTAGCGTCTGAGTCAGAATAAACAGCACTAATATGGTGTCTCACACACAGTAATTACAACCCAATCTGTGGCGTTTCTCCTGTTTTCCCTTTTAATTGCTCCTCTCTCTTTCTATCAATCCCTTTGTCTTCTTCCTCCTCCTCCTCCTCCTCCTCCGCCCCCCCTCCATACCCAGTCTGTCGCTCCTCACCATACTGCATTTGAAGAAATAGCCGCGCTAACGCAGGCCCTAATTGGCTGTCACTGTGTGCTCGAAAATGTGGAGCCACTTCCTCGACATAATCATGTTTACACGCGAGCGTCGGGTGCCAGACTGCTGGGCTTGTCTCTATCGAGCTTGTTTAGGAAGTAATTTACTGTAAAATTGGCTATGATAGTCAGTCACAGAAAGAGAGAGAGAGGAACTAGCTCAGTATAAACAGGGTGTTGCTGAGACACAAAGACTTCCTCTGCGTGCAGGTTATTATTATTTTTTTCTCGCTGGTGATTTGGAGGAGGGGTCATACTCTAGCATCAACCTAGGTGAGGCTCATTATCACCATATTATTTTAATCAGTTTAATAAAAGTAAAGCAGGTTTAACGGTGTATTACAGCAACTAACAAATCACATAAGATGGATTGCAGGATGTCCTGTAATCATTTTGCTGGTACATTTGTTTACACACGCTTTCTTTCTGCTACTTCAATTTATCACGCTAATTGGAGGCGATAAAACACAGCCATTTAAGAAAATAACAAATCAAGATGCAAAAAAAAGAAAATCTCACAGGCCCATAATTCATCTGTCGCTGCACTTCCATTCAGTATAAAAGACCTTGATGGCAAAACGATCAAATGTGTTACTTCAAATAGAACAGTCACTGCCAACAGTATAGGCGCAGTTTTCCACAAGAGTGTCAAGAGTATTTCAGATTAAAAGCATCTTCATTTGGAAGCGCGGTGACCGGAGGGCAACTCTCCCAGGAACACATTCCTTATTTACCGGCCCTGTTAATTCCCATTCCCAGCACAGCGAGGGTTGGGGGGCCACTTGAGAAGTCTGCACACTGTGAAGTAGACCTGACATTTTTCTCCTCTAATTGTGTTTTCTTCTCCCTTTGCTGGATTGCAGTGTGTGTGTGTATGCGTGTGTTTATTTGTTTCCATTTTGTGTGTGTCTGTGTGTGCACGTGCACAGGCATCCTTATTCATCTCTCTCTCGGTGTGTGTGTGTGTGTACAGCAACAGTGTGTATGTTTTTTGCCAATTAGGCACTCAATGACAGGACATGTGGTGAAGCAGCTAGCTGGGCTATTCATGGATCAGCAGTTATGGGAGGAAATTTCAAAATACCAACTGGATACACACACACACACACACACACACACACACACACACACACACGGAGCCACAGAGCTCCAGTAATTTTGAATGCTCAGTGTATGAAGCTGATCTTAGTGGTTCAGACAGCAGGATGCTGTCTGTCAAGGCATCATGTGTTGACACAGTTGTCCTCCTCTTGTGTCAAGTTCACTTGTTCCTTGGGATTTGCAAATTTCTAAAGTTTTGACAAGTGATGTCAAACAGACTCCTTATTTTTCATACACTGTGTTAACATTTCAACCCCCTTTCAGGTTAAAAGAAATACTCCAACAATACACTTGTTTGGCATCTTACCCAGAGTCAAATGAGAAAATTAATATTAATTTCATCTCGCTGCATTTCAGTACAAGATCTGGAACGTCTTTAGCTTAGCTTAGCAACGAGCTCTGTCAAAAGGGAAAAATACACCTGACCCAACAACTCCAAAAACATGAAACCGGTATTGATTTTGATGGCATACAAGAATATTTTCTGAAATGCTGCAGTATTTGTTGAGTGTGACTTTAGGGGCTCTATTTCAAATGCTCACTGTGTGTACTGACCCGTTAGTGTCACCATCATGTGCTTCAACACCAAAAAGGAACACGTGGTGTTGAGATAATTTGGCCAACAGAAACATGGTCTGTGCCCTTTTTGCCAGCTTTTCCAGCACAGCCAGAAAGGTACCCCCCTTCTGTGGAGATCCTCATTCTTGCTGAAAGACCTCTGGAGTCGCTGCTATCTGAATACCAGGCGCATGGATGATCACCTGCTTTAGAAACCAGGAATCCCTTGCTTAGAGATGACCTGAAAGCATTGCAGGATAACAACACCAATCTATCCAAAGGATCCCTTGTCATCACCACAGTGCCAAGGTGACGTCTTCCAGACCTCTGAACCATGGTCCATATCTGTAATTTGATCGTCAGGCTAGTTTACACAACCTTCTAAACTGTGCTGCAGTCAAACCCTAATGTAGAGTTTTGCCTTTGTCTTGTTGCACCTTTTTTCTCTATATTCTGACTGTATTTCCTACTTTGATTTAATATCTAAAAACTTAGTATGAATAAATAAGAATTGATCCTGTTTGGCACCAAAACTGACCAAACCAAATATGAATCTGATGCCAATTTAAAATGTACAATTAGAACATTTTCTAGATACATAGGGACACTATTTTGTTCAGTGTGGCTTGTTACATATTTTTGGTCTTCCAACTAAGCTAAGTGTTTCATTAGGCACGATCTCGTTATCAGTTGGGAATTCTGATCATATTATGACCAAATAAACCAGCGACAAACCACAGACATGAACAGTTTCTTCATGTGTTGCTATCTGGTTATGAACAGAACAAAAAACAGAACCGCAAAGACAAACCCATATAACTCTGTCGAATGTCATGAGGAAGTCATATTGGTTTTTAATCTCTCCAGCTGTTTACACACTGTCCAATAAAGAGGCTACTTATGTGTCCATGTGGCTGTACAGACTCTTGTAACTAGAGAGTGTGAATCCAAAAATACAACTAAAAATTTCTACTGGGGCTCAGACCAAAAAAAACACAATACAGGTGTAACTGCAGCCTCTGGGCAGTACATGAATTATTTTGCTCAGTGTCTGGGCTGGATCCAGGCCCCATGAATCATAACAATGCCCTTTTATTGGGATGCTGTGGGGATTCTTGGAGACTGGACCTACCCTTTGTCATGGCAGGACATATACTGACAGATTTGTCTGACACACAAACCTATACCACCCACATGGTTAGATGAACATTTCTATGTCTAAGCAAGTTAAGATCATGATGAAGGTTATCATTCCTGAAAGTAAACTTAAAGGGAAACTCCTGTATTTTTAAACCTATTTTATACAAATTTGGGGGTCTAAATGACTAATACTTACCAAAAGTTTTGGAACTGGTCCAGTAGATCGCCTCCGCTGGCATCTGCGAACAGGCTGCTATGGCTGCAATGTAATCCTTGCGGACAACTGCGCCGTTTTGTCAAAGATAAGGTAAAGGGTAAGATCCTTTCATCTTCCTGCAACAACTCAACCTCTCACGAGATTTCAGAGCGAGACTTTTCCTAGAGCGAGACTTTCTGTTTCTGGTTAAACCAAAAGGATCTTACTCTTTAACAAACGGTCTGTCTCTGTAGGGATCCTTTCCATAATGTTGTTGGACACTTCGAATAACAGTCTGAGTCTGCTAGTTGCAAAAACAAGCACTTTTAGTGGACGGACTTTTCACGGGTGCAATTGCCTGCAAGGATTACGACGATCTACTGGACCAGTCCCAAAACCTTTGGTAAGTATTAGTCATTTAGACCCCCAAATCTGTAAAAAAAATAAAATAAAGGGCCCAGGTTTAAAAATACCGGAGTTTCCCTTTAAGTCTTCTGCACACACTCATTCGAATAAATCATTTATTCAACCAAATGACAGCCAGTGTGTCTGTGTTTCCCTGTTTTTACGTTTGTGTGATACTCACTACTATAAGTGCTATTTTGAAAAGTAAAGATAGGTTGATTTTTATCATTTTGTAGAAAGAAGACTCTCCTCTGTGTGTGTCCAAAAAATACAACACAAAGTGAGAAAAGGTTGCTGCTCTTCTCTTCAATGAATGTTAAACTGGCCATAGGATCCCCTTAAATGTAGAAAAGACAAAATGATGCATGGAAATGAAAGAGAAGATGCTGCAACTGAAGAAAATACAATGAGACGCGAGTCGAGAGGGACGAAACAAGAAAACGATGGAGTGGGTTGAAGAGAAAAATGATCTCTTCAGTCTCTGCTTCTCTGGATTAAACAGAAGTAAAATGTGTTTTATACTCAATATTTTTCTCTTATTATTATTTTGGGTAGGAAACAATCCATCCAGTCCTGTGGATACTGTGTGTTGTAACGGTCACCCGCTGAAGTCACCTCTTCCTCAATCAATCATCTTAGCCTTCCTCTCCTGAAGCGATGCCATATGGCGTCTCTACCTCTCTTCTCTCACTCTGTTTCTGTCCTGTTAGATTCCTCACCTCATTATCTTCTCTCTCCCCCTTTCCCCCTCTCTTCCTCTCCTCTCGCCTCTACCTCCTTTCTTCGTTTGGCGACTCCGTCTCAATCCCTTTGTCTCAACTCTGCTCACTTCTCTTTCCCCTCACTTGCTCGAACACACAGATGTACATACACACACTGCACTGCACTTCCTGGTCAGTAAAGGATACTGCACGGTGGTTGCATATGCAAAGTAAAAGCAATGTAGTTGAGAAGTGGAAGTAGCCACTGGATCCTGTTAATGTTTTGAAAATTGTATAAATGATATCTTCAACATGAGTCTCCCAGCTCAGTATTCCTAGAAATTACATACATATTGGACGGTTCCGCACCTCACAATTTTTGTCCATTGCCAACGTTCAGTACGAACGCAGGACGGACTGGGCCCTCTTTGTAGCGAGGCAGAAGCAACATGGATGTGACGCCCCATTCGTTCCAGTGAAAGTTGCTCACTGGGCGCATACGGCCAAAACGTTTTTCACAGGGCTTCGCTGCCAGAAGAGCATGCACTCAAATTCGGACTGAGAAAGTTGGTAACGCTCAGAAATGTTACAGCCATTCCTTTTGTAATGATTGTGTATGGGTAAAATTATTTTTGGACCAATGGGCATCCCATGATCAATACCATGCAATACCAATGCAATACCCAATCTCAATTTCTCTACCATCCATCCCATCCCTCACAACAGGAGTTTAAGCTCTGTGATTGGATATTTCTTATCAAAATGCTCTCTGGGGAGTTGTAATTTATTTCTCTGCTTATTTTTCTGTGTGAACAGGCCTGTACCTTTAACTTTTCATCAAAAACTTGATATTTTATAACAGCCATTTATCTATGTTTTGAATTTCATTCCCATTAAGCTTTGGAAGTGTTCTACCTGCCAGTCACATAACAGACAATAAACACTGGACACCCAAAATAACTTTACTACTCTTTAGTTACTAAATTATTAAACTACTATTACTACTGATATCTGCGTTTTGAGACTATTCAAAGAGAGATACAGAACATGACGTGTCACTGAATGAACAA
Source organism: Maccullochella peelii (assembly GCA_002120245.1). Lineage (NCBI taxonomy): Eukaryota > Metazoa > Chordata > Actinopteri > Centrarchiformes > Percichthyidae > Maccullochella > Maccullochella peelii. Next base: position 139,639 of record LKNJ01001393.1, on the reverse strand, counting down.
CTTATGAAATTAACATTTTTAGGATGTATGAAAAGTAAAGACATTTTAGGATATAGTTGTTGACCATCAGTGTTTCTATGTGTATGGGGCTAGTCTCGCTCTCGCTCTCGCTCTCTCTCTCTCTCTCTCTCCCAGAGTTAGCCGACCAGACCGGGCGTCTGTCCAAGCAACACACCTGCTGGATGCCACAAAACACATTAGTCTGGTGTGAGAGCCTCTCACTGCAGCCCTCTGCTCCTCTCCACTACACTCCACTCTCCTTCTCCACACTCCGTTCTCATTTCCTCTCTACTCCCCTCATCATCTAACCTCTCCTGCTGCAGTTATTTTCTCTCTCTTTTTCATGTCCCTCTCAACTGTTTTGTCCAAGACTGTTCAGCTCAAGTGTGGTCTCAGTCTCAAGACATTTTGTCTATTATCTCGGACTTGTATCGCTCATCGTCTTCACCCAGTGCAGTCTTTGGTCTTGATCATATTGAGACTCTGTTTTGACTCGGACTAGATCCCATTTGACCTCGTTCTTGACTCAATCTTATGCATCCATTTTCTGATAAAAAGAATTGCAATTCACTTTGTACTGAACATGTGTTTATTTTTTAAAACCTTGAAGACATCTTGTACAATTTGCAGTTTCCAGGGTGCAACTCTTGTATGTGTCACGTTAATAGACTGAAGTAACGTGATATTAGAAGAGGCGTTTTAAGAGGAATGTTCATCTTGACTCTCCTCTCTCACACTCATGTGATTAGCTGTCATCACCCTTCTCTATCTATCTTCATCTTCTTTCCTTTTGAGCCTGTTTGAGTTGCTCCATTTCTCTCTTTATTTCCGTCATTCTCTATGAAGAGACCTCGGTCTAAATCTTGACCACATTTGTACTTGGACTTGTCTCAGATTCCAGAGTCTGTCACACAGAAAGGCAGCGGGGTACATTGTAGCCTTTGAAGTTCATTTCCGGTTCATAACATCATTATATGTTAAAAAGTGTTTCCCATCAGAACCACAGTAGTAGCTGTACCCTTTGTGGGGGCTTCTGTGTTCACCATAGAAACACACACAGGATCTCTGCCATGCTGTCAACTGCAGTTTCACTACACTTGTAAACTGTACGGCAAAATGATGTGTGGGTACATTGATGGAGGGTGTCACCACAGCAGAACTAACAAAGTAAATACAAGAAACCCAGACTCTGGCAATAGTAAACAGTAAAGTAAAGTTCATGTTAATTGCTAAAAGAAAGTGAAAGTTTTTTCAAAACTATCAGTCAAAATTGGTTTCGAAATAAAGAGATGCAGTTGTGGAATTATGCTTTATTTTTCTTCTTTCCAAACAAACATCAGACGCTGACAGATGATGATGTTGATATCTTTTCCAGGCGTTAAAAACGTTAAAAGTAAAACTTAAAACTTAAAGGAGATGTGTCAAACACCCACTTCTTGCAAAATTCCTTTCTGAATGCTTGAAATAAGAGAGAGCAAAATCAGATATTTATTTAGATCATCACATTTATCCCAAACCTTAATCCCTAACTCCTACAGCAACCAAATACACCAGTGGGTTCGGGGTGAATCTTATTTACTTACTAATTGCCTGGTCTCAAATGTTCTTGAAATCTTTGTATTAGTATTAGTATTGTTATCATCAGAGGACTAGGATCTATAGTTCACTTTAAGGGTTTACCAAAGCTATTACTCCTTTTGCTGAGGTTTAGTGGTTTTGTTTGTTGGAGACCAGACTTTTATGGAAAATATGTTAAAGAACACTTCTTTTTTTACATGCACATGCACAGAAATTGAGCTATGGCACAGAATAATGATTATTTTTACTATTTCACACTGTTTTACTGAATAGATCATTGTCAAACAGCCTGAGGCTACAAACACATGCAAAAGGACTGTGAACTTTCAACCTGGAAATATTACTTTGCATACATAAAACTCAGAATTTACAAAAACTAGACTCACACAAGTGAACTGTGTGTGCTACTAAACCAATTTTGACATCTGTTTAACACACGCAGTGACACAGATTAAGAGTTTATGGTGTCATTCTGATACAATGCCCAATTTGCAAAGCACGGGAGGAGGTTTATTCTTAAGTTTCACCTTTTTTTTCTGCTGCAAATCATTTCTGCAACAAGGCTGAGTCAACAGCCATCCGAGCAGCTCTGTGGGGCTATACTTGAACTAAATGCTCACATCAGCACGCTAACATGCTCACAATGATAATGCGTGCATATTGATGTTTAGCATGTATAATATTTGCAATGTTTACCATCTTAGTTTAGCCTGTTAGCTTGCTAACATTTGCTGTTTAGCTCTAAACAGAAAGTACAGCTGAGGCTGATGTCACCTCCTGAGTTTTGCAGGTATTTGGTCATAAACCAAAGTACTGGACAAATTGAGATTTTGACTGATGATGGCAGTAGTTGGAAAGTCAGGGGATCAAAGTTATTACAATTCATCCTCTGGGGACCATACATCTGTACAAAATTTCATGGCAATCCATCACATAGTTGTTGAGATATTTCTGTCTGGACCAAAGTGGTGGACGGACCGAGTAACAGGCCGACATTGTCATCCCTAGAGCCATATGTAGCCTGAAAGTGAGGGGAAAAAAATCTTATCTGACTTTGTTGGACTATGGAAGTGGCACAAGCTAAGAGAGTGAATGTGTGACTGACTGAGTAACAAAAGTGACAGTTTATTGTCAAATATGCACTCTGGCGTTCATTTCAAGGCAACCTGTTTTGTCCTAATGTGCTGGACTTGACTTGATATGAGAACAGAGGGAGAAGCAATCAGCAGGTTCCATTTATTTATCCGTTTATTTATCCTCTTTTCTTCTTCTTCCAGAGTAAGGTGTAGTTGAGTGGTTTCATTTTCAAAGCACTTGGGAACAAAGAGCAAAGGACAAAGGGAACCAGCTCATCCTCAGTGCAAACAGTGAATGAACTCAGGACACTCAATGCACCTGTGTCAGCTGCTCAATTAGCACACCTGTACCTGCTTCCAGGGAGCGTGCTCCCCAATCCAGCAGTCATGTGACCTCCACTAGGAGTGGGACCAACTCGGTGTCTTTTACTTTTAGGATCCCTCTAGCGACTACTAAAGAAAACTTATTACATCATAGCCTGTTTCTGTGTGGAATTATAAACTATTCATAATGAATAAAATACATAGGCCTCTGCAGTCCAAACCTTGTTATAGAACCAAACTGCAAACACTATATAATGCAAATAATGTAAGAAGTCTAAAATATAAACAAACAGGAAGTCATGAGGAACATATTATTTTAGATATAAAGCAACGTCTTGCTCCTCAATTTAGTCAGAATCAGACAGCAGCTATATGTCTTAAAACTACAATGTACCCACACTGCAAAGAAAACCCCCACTGTTATGTATAATGTCTATTAAGTGGAACAATTTCTCATTTTAATTCAGAAATCCCTGTCTTTCCCCCTGCCTCACACCGGTGCCTCCTCATCATTGCTGCAGTCACCTTTGTCACCAGGACTGTGTTCCTGACGTGCAACAGCAGCAGGAAACAAAACGGCAGAACACGTTTCTTTATGCACTGATCACCCTGCTCACTGACGCCAGACACAAACACGGGGCCGAGAGCTCTCAAACACAGGTGGGAGTCCTCACACACATGCACACTATTACACACTTACACATAAGCATGCCCTCCTCCCCCTCCCCCTCACTCGTTTCCATCTCCTCCATCGTTTTATTCTTCACGTCTGGTCAGCTCTTCATTTCGGGTTTCTGCCAGCTCTTCACTTAGAGGGGCTGACAGTTGGTTATTGATTATGTTGCCTACAGACTACAAAATTTACAAAACACAGCACACTGTCAAGGCAGAAAGGCAGTTTGATATATATTTCCAGACTAGCTTGAAGAAGAAGATGGAGAACAGGTAGAGACAGGGATCGTCCACTTGACAAATAAAAGCCTCCCATATAGGACAAATTGTCTGTAATTGACTGAAAGAGTGTCAAATCTCAGAGCTCTGGTGTTAAAAAGCTGGCTCTTCTTAGATTTTGGGCAACATTATCAATTACATGCAAGACTCTAGGCTGTATTCAGACCAAATCAGGCGCTGTGGCAAAAACGCCAGTCCTCCCATTCATTTGAATGTGTGTAGTGCGTTTAGGCTGCAGCAAAAAGTTAAAACAGAATCAACTTTTGGAGAAACGCAACCAACGTCACGCTGCGGTGGCCAATCACGCCGGCGATCAGACCAGAAGACACACAGGTGAAGAAGAACTTTGTTTTCCGTGTAGCATTGTAGCGTTCTGCTGTTTATCGAGCAACTGCGAAGATGGAAGAAAGACTGATCGATCGCCGCCGTGATGACTGTACATCAGCTGTTCGACCCTGCCATGAGGGAGTACAAAGACGTTAATCAGCGTGCAGTCGCTTGGCCTGTATCGCTTTTCAAGTTGGGATTGCTACAATCAGCATGGCCATGTAGTGACACCACACAACCCTGCGCTAATCGCCGCAACGCCTGATTTGGTCTGAATGAAGCCTAATAATGATAACTACTATAATATTGTACTGTACTGTATATGCAATATAAACAAATGCTAGTAAAAAGAAAACTTCAAAGAACAGATGTGTCCTGATTGAAGCTTTTTATTGAGGGGAAAATTTGTTAAAAACATTTTTTTAAAGTTTAAAAAAAAGTTGATCCAGTGGTAATTGTATATACAGGAGACTTAAAAGAACACACAGTCACTGTCAAAATGTTGTTAAATGTATTTAATTATTCATACTCAGAGAAAAGGTAATTGCTTGACTAAGTACTCAACAACAGACTTTATTACTTACATTACTCGTTATCACTTTTCGTTACTCAGCCCAGTTTCATCAAAGGTGCCTTCCTAAAACTCAACTCAAGCCACAAACCACGTCACATTTTCTGTATTTAACACATGTAGAAACTGAAAACAAGATGATGTGGTTTAACGAGCAGCAAACATCTGGTCTGGAGGTATTTCCTGACCACCAACAGCTAGCGTAGCCCTGTGACAACAGATGTGCCACTCTCGCAATGAAATTGTGGGCTGCATACATCCTCCAACACTGAACAAACCCAGCGTATTCCTAACTGTATAGGCTTACCAGAAGCTAGCTTGCCAGCTAAGAAGACACAACATGTAAACAAGTCAACTTTGGAGTTGGTAGGTGTATTCCTTCTCTTTTGGAAGAGGCTAGCTGCCTCAATCCGACTCCAGCTCCTGCACCAAGCTGTTAGGTTCCGGACCAGTCTCTCCACACACACAAAGAGGAAATGGATATCAATCCTCCCATCCAACGCCTGGAAACAAGCTGATGTTCCCAAAATGCTGAAGTAATGAAGTGTTACTGGGATTAGTAACTGTAATGTAATAGCTCACATAAATCAATCACATTACTATAATGTATTACTAATTTCTCAGCATCGCTGCCCAATGCTGTGTGTGTGGTGCCTGGGAATGAGAACATTGTTAGTCAAGAAAGACATGAAGATGTTCTATAATGGTAAGTGAGCCTCAGTTACGTGATTTTTCACATCTGGCAGAAAACGTGCTAAATGTGAATGATGTCATAGGCCAGTTGATGTAAGGACTGGCTTCAACTCAAACTGGTTGCTCAGACTTCAATACTGAGATCTTGAGACTTGACTGGGACATATCTTAGACTCAGCTTGCACTTAGTAAAGCAACTACAGCATCATACAAACCCTTTTAATCTTAAAAGGTGTTTCCAAAAGCATCACAACCCTTGTTGTAGATTAACGAGGCTCCAGGAGGAACCAAAACCTACATGTTTTATGATAAGTTTTTATTGTTTTTGTTCATTTTTAAGTCTATACTTTTATCATAAACAGTGATGTTCTTTGTTCAGTGACATTTGATGTGAAATGAGTGAAAATGTTTAAATTAGAAAATGGATGAAATGCCACTTTCCTGATGGTATACTACAGAAACAAAGACAGAATGGCATTCACAGTAGATGACCTGCATTTTCATAGCACGTATAGGAAGCGTCACCGCTTCATTTTAGCTTTAATATGAGCTAAAGAGTAATATCTGCCTCCAGCGGCAACTAAACCAATCATAATGTACTTTCTTAAACTTCCACCAAGTAACATGAATTGTTCAGGGCAGAAAGCTGATGGCTGTTTGCTGCATATTAAGCTTCATCATACTCAAATATAAAACATTTCTTTGTGTGGTTTACAACACAGCCGTGCTATTATATTACATAAATCACAGATATTCAAAGTTACTTTAACGTGTACTCAGTGTCATCTTCAGCACCACATCACTGGAAGAAGCTCTTAACGGCATGCCCGTGCACTCGCTCTCAAGTGCTGCTCTGGAAAAAGCATGTAGAAATTTAAGAGCGCTAGCAGGAACGCTCTTAACTTCTAAGATCGATCGTTAGCAGGAAATGGGGCCCTGCTCTTTTGTGTGTGGAGGACAGTGAAGTTCTATTGCACAGGCTACACAGATAATACTTGTTATAAGGTCAAATTCACTGGTGATTTTGGTGCGGTTGGGGAATTTTAATAAAAAAGACTAAATAACGCCCTGTCCTATCCCTCATTTTGTCTAAAAATGTGCTTTTATTTCAAATAATTAGACGGTGTGTGTCTCACAAACTTGTCATGATTGCACTGTTCAGACACACACACACACACACACACACACACAGTTGCACAGCTGTCTTGTGTCTCTTGTTTCACACATTCAGGCGGTGCTAAACTCAGTTCACCATGTGGTTCCCAGTAAACAGAAAATCATTTGCACCGTTTTGGCTTTCATTGTGTTGCATTAAATGTTAATGTACAACTGTTGATTAGCCCACATGGTGTGTTGGGACTATACACACAGAAATCTAATGAGTGGCAATAGGTTTAGTTCATTCTTACAGCAGTATCTGGATAAGATAGGCGTGTGACAGACTGTGTAGGGAAGGCAGGAAGTAATTCAACCCTTTGAGTTACTGAAAGTTGTTGCAACATGCAGCATATGCTCCTCTCTGAACATCACTGCTGAGAAGCTGCCAGGGTTCATTATGTTCTCTTTGCTCTGTGTCTGTGTCTATCTGTAACTCTGTGTTCTGGTCTCTCCCCCATCACCTCAGCTCATAACATAAAATCAACACAATCAGGCTCCGCTTGTGACACTACAGCCACATAGCACTCACTGAAGAGTCCGACATGTCACATTTGTCCGTTCTCTCTAGATAAATTATATAGTGCCTGCCATTGTATTCAATTTGAACTCGTTTTTTCTTGCACATGAATATAAAATGTCATGAAATATCGATAGAATGAATCTACTCGTGTCAGCATCTATGAGGGGAGATGCACTGTGTCGCACAGTCCTTCAATATCAGTTGAGTGTTTGTTACAGCTGTCATGCAGCCACATCTCCTAGGAATTGCATAACATGCAACAAGTTTGTTTTGAATTTCGCAGCAAATGAAAAATTTGGCCGGGCAAGCGATAAACAACCAAACACATTGTTGCCAGTGTTTTTATTTCAGTTGGCTACGGTCAGCTGAGGTCCTTTCACACACTACACATCACTTCGTAGATGTTCTGATTATTAACAACTTGCTTTGATGCCGACTTATGTATGTGTTATATGTTATGTATTGCTGCAGTGGCACACTCCAACTGAATGCGTTGTCGCTGACATCGGGAGCAGAGACGGTAAATTTGATTTCAGAGCAGAGGCTTGTGGATTTTGGTCTTTGATTTTCCAGAGTTTAGGTTTGTTGTTGGAGCAGCACAGTCCAAACAAGACATCTGTTACAACTGAGTGTTATTATAGACTTATTTTAATAGCATTTGATTAGTATTTTCAACATGTGTAAGGTTCATCTCGGCTTGTTTACTTCCACCTGCAATGCGGATTTGTCCGTACAGCCAGATAGATAGAACCAATATTTTTTATCCTAAACATGAACTATTTGTGTTTCATCTGAAGAATGTTTGATCCCCGCCAGACATGATTTAAGCCATTTAAAAATACTCTGTTTGGAATAATAATTTGTGCCTGATAGGATTTTTCCACAAAAAGTTCATTTACCTTGTTACAAATTCTTAAAATCACATCTACTCCTTCTCTTACTTCACTGAAAAGTCCGTTCTTAGTGTGTATGACAAAGCGCTTTACAATTTGCCTCTAAATCACACACCAACGGAGCTGCCGTGCAAGGCGCTGGCCTGCCCATCAGGAGCTACTTTGTCTTGCCCAAGGTCACTTCGACATGTGGACAGGGAGGAGCCAGACTGAACCGAGCCCCGTGATCAGTGGACGACCCGCTCTACCCCCCGAGCCACAGCCTCAATGTTGTCCACGCCACCGGCCGCAGGAGCTGTGCTTGATATTTGCCAGGCCAATTAGCTGTAACATCACCACTACGTATGTAATCTAGATTTTCTGCACCACACGTGTAATAGAAGCCTAAAATATACAATTTCTGACCAAAAATGACATGGCAACCCAAAATTTACACACAATAGTTATAGAGACACATGGATTTAGCAATACATAATAATATATAATATACTTATTTATCTTTTGAATTGTAAAAAATCTAATACTATATTTTCTTGTGATGCAGGTCTTTCCTTGTGTTACTTTTACAGTCCCTAGAATAGAGAACCAATACAGCCTACGTGGGATATGTAGTTTTTACTTAGAAGAAGATTTTCAGTGAAGTCGCTATTCATATACATACATGCTGTTTTCACTTTGCTTTTCTAATATGAAACAAACCTCTTCCCTAACATGCATGAACTCGAGTATTCAAACATTAACATTTACATACTGCCTGTATGCATCTAGATATTGTATTATATTGCATTGTATTCTGAATATGTACTTTGCCATTTTTGCCTTTCAACATACAAGGACTTTCTGCAAGGTTTTCACCCCCGACTTGCAGACCAAACAAAGAAGGATTTGTGTGTTTTTTGTCTCACTGTCTTCGTGCCTGGAAGAGTTGTTTGAGTGACAAGGGGTGAGACTAAGGGGAGAGCCTTAGGGGCTCTGTGTCAGATGATCTGAAAATGGTAGAGCTCAATCAACCATGGATGTGTCTGCATTCGTGTGAGAGTGTGTGACCTGAGGAATTGGTGAGTTTGGGAGAGGTCAAAGGTTATCTGTCATCAGGACAAAAGAAGTGCTGGTCTGTTCACTTTTTTTCCTGTCTAGATGACAGTCTGACTCGCTCTCTATTGGTCTTTCTTGTTGACTGTCTATCTGCCTTCATGCCCATCTGGCTGGAGTGAGAGGGCATGGGGGCAAAAGTGTGTGTGGCAGCAGGAAGTGTGAGTGTGTGTAATCTTGGCAACTGTAAATAAGTGTGTGCGCATTTCCATAGAGCTGAAAATATAATGCTGCATCAGACCTGTCTGCTGAACTGTCAGCTTTCTCTTGACATTGAGAGGAGAGGAGAGGAAACAGGAGAGGGCAGGAGGAGAGGAAGAAAGAAGAGGAGATGAAATAGGAGAGAAGAGGAGAGGAGAGGACAGGGGAGGAGAGGAAACAGGAGAGGAGAGGAAGAAAGGAGAGTATAGCGGAGCAGCCACTGGTGGAGAGGACATAGAGAACAAACACCACACACACACACACACACACACATATTTTGTTTGCTATGCGGTGACCTGCTGCAGACAATTATGTCTCCTTCGCTCTGCCACAATCAAATTACTGCTGGAGGACAAGGCCACTCGACAGACCTGCTGCTGTGAGTGAAATGAACACACAAACACGCACGGTCCCTCTCTCTCATACACACACATCCCATCATTGGCACACATACACCCACATCGTCATATATTCTTAACAACTAATGCTGCGATAGAGTTAACAGATTTCTGAAACAGAATCTCAAAGAAACAAGCCAAGATTGGGATTAAAACACTATAACCAGTGTTAGAATATAAAGTGAATATAAAAATTGCTTGATGATAAAACACCACCACGCCCCTTTTTTATGCAGCACCAGTTTTGGGATAAAGACTTTTTGACAATAAGAAACATATAATACAAATAAAAGAAGGTACATATTAGTGTACTTAGCACCTTTGAAACTATTGACATATATTAATAAAAATGAATGTAGTACGCAATTGAAATCAAATACAAGAAATATTACCCATAAAGATTTAGAATTTCCTCCTGTTTGCAGTCTTTATGCTAAGCTAAGCTAACTGACTGCTGTAGCATCATATCTACTGTACAGACATGAGAGGGGTGTCGATGTTCTCATCTAACTCTCAGGAAGTTACTCTTTCAATTCTTAACCACTCTTCCCCTACCTTAACCATGTCGTTTTAGTTGCCTAATCCTAAGAAACCTTAACACAAAGGTGGCAGATTAAAAAAATGAATATGAGTCATTTTAGAAGGCAATGACTCTGCAAACACCTTATTTTGTTGTTTAGTTTGGAGGACTTGTTTCCCTTTGACCAAAAATAGAGGGACATCAGAGAGACAGACAGTAACAGAGAGCGACAGAGAGAAAGAGTATGGAAAGTTACGCCTGGAAAGCAAGACGACTCCAGTTTTTCCAAAGTAATTAAAAGTAAAAATGTCTTATGTTTGTGCCAATACAGTATTTGGCAGTTAAGAGGGATATTAAAAAGTTAAGTTTAAAAAAGTGTGACTTAATAAAGAGGAAAACTAAGAGAAAAAGGAATGTGGAAGAAAGGAAGTGTTATTGAGACGGGTCTGAGTAGAGGGGAAGAGGACAGCAAGGAGAGAAGAAAAAAGAAAGGACAGGAAGGAGAATCAAGCTGCGGGAAAGCAAGATATAAAGAGAAGAAATGAAGTCAGATGAAGGGGGGAAAAGAAGAAGAGGAGAATAAGTAAGGAGGGATCTGGTAGGAAGAGGGGAGATGATGTTGATGTTTGCTTGTTATTCCGGCTCTAATTTTCCCCCTGGAGCTCATTAGAGTCTGGAGAGAAACGAACCACAAAACCTTAAAAACCAACAGAGTGAGAGAGAGAAAGAGAGAGAGAGAGAGAGAGAGACAGAGAGAAAGAGAGTGAGCATCCAAAGAAATTTAAAAAAAATAAACAGCTGTAAAAGGAAGGAATGAGCGAGAAAGTTTAGAGGGACCAGGAGAAAGAGGGACAGAGGCAGAAAAGAAAAAGGAGCCCTAATCTATTGGATTTAGAGAGGAAAAAGAAGAGGCAAAAAGAGGAACGGAGGAATAAAAAGATAAAGAGATACAGTGTAGAAGTGATTGAGTAAATATCCACAGTCTTATGGAGAAAGGAGGAGATAATAACAAGAAAAACACACACACACAGAGGCACATATAGTGAACACCGCCCACCATCACACACATCAACACACCTGGGGCTGTGTGTGTTTATGGCTGCTTTCAGAAGATTTGCCAGCTTCAACAAAATAAACTGCCAGGCCAGGCTTAAAGTAGGTTTAAGAAAAATAAAAGTACCATTTAAATTTTATTGATTTAATCAGAGCAAATAAATAAGAAAACAGTAGATAAATTGATTTGATTGAATGATAATAATAATAATAATAATAATAATAATAAATAAAAGTCCTCTTTAGCTGTAGGTTCTTTATATAAGTAGTAGCCTCAGCTTTTTAGCCACAACTTGGTTTGACCCAAAACAAAAACAAGAAGCATGTTTTTAATCAGAAGAGCAGAACGGCAGCCTCAGATTTCCACACACAATCACTAGTAAGTTTCTCTTAGAATATTTTTTCTTTTTTTATAACACTGAAGTACGGAAATACAGATATTATAGTCATCAACCAGATTCAGTTTTCAGTATTAGTATTATCATTATTATCATCATAATACCAGTAGAATAGAAATGGTGGCTTAGATTTATATATTTATATTTCCATTTGTATATATACTGTGTAAATTTATTTATATTATAGAGTTTGTGGTTGTAAGTTGGTTTCAGTGTCCAAAGTCCAACATTGAAGAAAAGCAAGGAAGGATCCGTGCCGGGAGGCAAACGAGTACAGCAGCAGATAAAGTACAGACATGAGGAAGGAGAGGGAGATGGGCCGTTGAGGAAAGGAAGAGAGAGAGAGAGAGAGAGAGAGGTGAGTGAGGGGATAACAGAGGTATACACAAAAGGAAGAGAGAGAGAGATCTGTACTTGTGGGTAAACAGAATAGAGAGAAGAGGATGCCGGAGAGGGAGGGGTACGAATCTGAAAAACAGCAGCAGTGATGGAGGGAGGGACACAGACTGAGGGAGGGGAGATGAAGGTGTGGACAGAGGATGGAAGGAGGATGGAGGTCGATTCGAATGTTTGTGTGGCTGCCAGAGAGATGCTAAAAACACTTAATGAGCAAGGTATAGCAATACTTTCTGTGTGACTTGTATCAATGCCGATGTCATTAGACAGAGAGTCAAGACAGTCACGGTTAAGTACTGAGTACATGACTGGAGACTGGATAAGGTTTTTATTACATCTACATTGAAGTGTGTATCTGAAATCTTTATACTTCACATTTTCAGTACATAAAATTGCATTTTTCATTTCACTTTTTTCTATGGTGGCTTTTTGAAAGCTGGCTAGCAGTGTTTTCATTTGAAATCAAAATCTTGAATCTAGATAGCAACTACTAATACTAATTTGTTTTCCCAATCACATTTTGTACAAACATGTAATTGCTGCCTGGATTATGTGTAGGAAGTGCTACATTTATGTCCCGCACATGAGTTGTGGGGTGGAGGCCGGGGCTGGATGGAGTGTCTACAAAGCACCGGACTTTGACACCAGCCCCCGGACCATTAAGATTTTGGTTTTGTTTTGGTTAAGGTAAGGGAAAGGTCATGGTTTCGGTAAGATATTAATAAAATAACACATTGTGTCTCATCCTTCAAGTTGCTTTTGACTTGCAAATATTTAAAGCGGCTATAATCAATATTTTTATAATAACAAAATCAAATGACAACGTGAAAATAATGTGACAATGTGAAAGGGGTTGCCGTAGTGATGAACCTACACAGAATTATCACCTGAATCTGCAGCTCCTCTAGGCTTTACAGAGCTTTATAGTGAGTTTCAGCTCACTGTTTAGCTGTCCGCCTGCAACTGTAGTGTTTTGGTTCACTGTCACCGCACTCAAAGCGTTGTTTTTGGCTGCAGCAGGCAGCTGTTTTCAGTAAAAAAGCTCTAATAACCCACTGTACACTACCTGCTCAGCACCAAACGACAAATAGACAAAATTAGCGACTAGCTGGTGAACACAGTGGAGCATTTAGCAGCTAAAGAGCCAGGAGTCCCCTCAGGAGTTGGTAGAGACCAAAAACAGAGCTAAAAGAGAGTGAATATTGGACATTCACAAGGTGGACACAAACACGACTCCAAATGAATGATAATGTTGCTCTTTAACTCCTGGGTGGTTCACCATATAAGCTTTAAAGGTGATAATATGTCAATGTTGTGTTCACAACTTGTTTCTGCTGCCCCCAAGTGGCCAAAAAAAACCAAGACCATGATCTTTTCCTAACCTTGAACAATTTGGGCAGCATTACCTTTCCGTCTAAATGTATTTGCTGTTGCAAATTAGTATTATAAAAACTTAATTTCAAGGAGACATTTGCACAAGTCATTTGATTTTATTTATTGTTTTATTTTATTGTTTTATTCATTGCAGTGTCAGCTGTTGTGTGAGCTGTCCATTCGTAAGTGTCCAGCTTTGTTACTGTCAGTCACAGCCGGACGCCAAGGTTGACTGTCTTAGATTAGGAGTCATGTTTGATGCTCACAGATGGTGAGCATGTCTTAGCTAGCTAGCTAGCTGTTGTAAGAAAACGAGTCGTCTGACAAAAAAGACAAAGAATAGGACAAGTCTGACTGTGGCAGGGATGCAGGGGGAGAGAGCAGAGCAGTGTGGAAGGATTAAGTAACAGAAAAGAAGAGAAATGGAAAAGAGAGGAAGGGAGAAACAGATGTCTTTCATGAACAAAGTTGTTTAAAAGCCAATAAATATTAAGATAACTATAAACCACAGCTTTACAGGGAATGTAAATGTGTCTCAAGCACCTGATTTTGTGATCAGAGTTTAGCGTTTCCCCTATAAAAATTCTAGTTTGTCTTTGGGGTAGAGGCTGATCCAAAATCAGTGCAATTTATGTCAAGCATGAAAAAAACTACAATATGGCCATAGTAAATGGGAGATGTGGGGAGAAATTCTTCAAGAAACATTCTTCAAAGCTTATGTTGACAGAGATCGATGAATTAATGATTGAATGAATGTGGAGGAAGGGGGAGGGGGGTTTACACTCGGGCTTTAGAACACTCTGGAACATATAAATGATCAATTGCGTCTTTCAGCAGAGAATAAAAAAAGTTTTGGCTGTCCAAAGCTGCAGTCAAGCCACAGAGAAAACAGAGGGAGGAAAGGATGGATGAAAAGATGGATGAAAGGAGGAAGGGAAGTGAAGAAGCTGGCCATACACTTTCATGTACTGGCTCCAAAATTCTCCTCTCATTTTACCCTCGTATAATCGTTCTGTGTCATGCTCTTACATCTCTCTAACATCTCTCATCCTTCCTCGTCCCTCCTCCCTCTGCAGCATCCCAAACAGAGTCTGTTGTCACATCCCCTCTTCTTTTTTCTTCTTTTCCTCCTTGTCCACCATCTTATTCACATCCTTTTCTCTTTCCCCATGCCCCTCTTCTTCCTCCATTTGCCTTTCCCCCGTTATCATCACACTTTCCATCTTCCACCGACTCCTTCTCCTTCATTTCCACCCCATGCTCCTCCTCCTCCTCCTCTTCCTCTACATGGGGAACACCAGGAAGCCGGAGAAGGTGGAGTATTTCCATCCTCCCATTAGATTTCCTCTCTCCAGTTTGAGGTAGGCCCGGTCTCCCTTCTCCATCTGGATCAGAACACCATTGCTGGCCGCCTCGCGTGTCACATCCTGGTCACCGGCAAATGCTGAAATCACTGGCCAGCCGTTGTGCATCAGGCTCACCTGGATAAGGCGGAAGAGAACAGACAGTTTACAGAATGAAAAGGGGGAAAAGAAGAGACAAAGAGAAAAAACCTGACAGACAAACACCCTCTCACACAAGCAGGGAAATGAAGGCACATTTGGTACGACACAACCAAAATATTCAGTATCATGATGGTGCTTTCATGTGGATTCAGAGAGTCATATTTTTCCTAGTTGAGCTGTAAGATTTAAAAAAGCTGTGCCAAAATGCATGCGGTTATGATAACACAACAGAATATTATATTTGCATGGAGCCGCTTTGCGCTGTGCAGTCAGCACATTATCAAGAGATATATCGTGTGTACATCCCCTATTTTTCAATTACCACTTGGAGAAGAAGATTTAAAAATGACTTAGAAAGACATTCACACACACAAAGACACAACAGACCCCACACTGTGTCTGACTCAACAAATGTTTCAATGGGGAATAACGTCTTCTTACAAAGAGGAGTAGCTGTCACTGTGATGCATCCCCTCCCTTCCCAGGCCAGCCAACAAACGCACCAGACGACGGCTTCATCACTTCTCTTTTGAGCAACAGCAGAAATACAAGCGCTCCCTGGATTTGTTTCCCCCGTATGCTTCACTGAGAAATGGTTTTATGCCACCCCCGGCACCGCTACAGTACTAAAACAAACTGAAATGAATTTTGGAGAAATGTGTGTTTATGCAGGATCATACTTTATAAAAACCTGTGAGATTACGGCCGACCTGTGAGCAAACTCATTGTACCTTGATAAGGAAAGAGGAACAACACAGGCTTTGTGTTCTAGTGCATTTCTGGAGGTGGTTGTACACTACAAGACTATGACTACATGATGACTGACTAGGAAGGGGAAAATATGCAAACCATTTGTGAGTCAGTTCTGTCCTACTGCTTTGTAAATTGAGGCTCTTATTCTAATTCATTTTTAAATGTGATCAAAGGTGTAAGATGGTTAAACTATTTATGAGGGATCACTGATCTGACAAGTATGTCTGAAAAAAGAACACACTGAGGCAGCTAAACTGACAAAGAGGGTCCCAGATCCCATCAGACTGTTGTCCACATACACATGCTCACTATACACAGTACGGGGTTCAGTGAAATTCTCTTTTTTGCATTTAACAAGTCCTCCAAATTAAACAACAAAATATATTGTTTGTCCAGTGCAGTAGTGTGTTATTACCATTACCAACAAGCTAACTGTGATGTGAAACAGTTTAGAGGGACAGTGTTTTCAAAGATCACACCCAGTGTATGTTAGCAATGCATTTGTTTCTTTACATTATTTATACACAGCATGCAGGGTTTCACCGCCAGGCAGAAATTCACACCTGAGCTCTAAATATGTCAAAAATATTTCTGTACACCCTGGAAGTAAATAATTGTAAAACCGCTGCTAACTGATGGAACACAGTAATAAACATCCCATAATTATACACTTATCCACCTCATTCTACCTGATGGTCAGGAGAGAGGGTGTGTGTGTGTGTGTGTGTGTGTGTGTGTGTGTGTGTGTGCAGGAGATGGAGAGCCTGTCAGAGTCAAGAGCTCTCTCGGCCAGGCACTCCTCTTAATAGCAAACTGAACATAGCAGCTCAGACTGTGAGTGTGTGTGTGTGTGTGTTGCTCTGAACAGCCAGCCTGTGAATTTAATGAAAACACTCAGACTATACTTAAAACTATTTTTTTTAATTATCAGGATGGAAACGTAGCACAGGTCATGGCAAAATATTCATTTCACAATGTTGAAAATTTAGTTAGTTGGGGCTGCAACAAATTTAATAAACAAGGTTGTGCTGTATTTTACATTTTATTGTAGACCTACACATGAAGTTTATGTTCAGTAGCCATCTGAGACTAACATGAGGCCAAGGAGGCATCACTCAGTATGAGATGTGAGAACATTGTTTTGGACTTCTGACCTGAACTTGGCTCCTGCTGAACACATCTCGTACTGTGGGGAAAATGACTCTCCTCCCTGTACATGTTTTAAACTTCAAACTTTTCACTTTGACAGCTTCTTACTCCCTCTTCTGATCCATATGCATCCTCTCTGTGCCATCTAGAGCAGTCAACTAGTCAAAGTCTTTAAAACACTGACATAAAACACTGCACATGAACGAGGAGAGGTCACCAAAGTCAGCAAGTTTCAAACTGTACTTGTAGCCACTTTATACTAAATTTAAGGAACCAAACTGAAGGAATATGGTATATTAAATTTGTTTTATCGCCTGTTCCTATATACTGCAGGGATGAACAATACTGACATTTTTACAGATAGCTGATCATTTCCCTGGACAATTCAGCCCATAATGATACCGCTAAGACTAGCAATACCACCACATGACCACTTTTAATGTCACTGCAATAATTATTGAGGGCTTCTTACAGTAAAAACGCTACTTCATCAGGCTCTGTCCTGATTGATTATAAACATTACACTGTTGTATGAGAATCTTCAATCAGTGAAGGAGATGAGCACAAATCACTTCAACTCAGAAGCAGAAACACGAGATCTGGATCTCATCCTGCTGTGCAGCCATCATCAATAACTGACGCTGCCACAGATAACCAGACTCTAGAGGCGAGTGAAGGAAACAAGTGCACAATTAAAACAAAGGACACGCCCCTTTTATGAAGGCTTTTAAAAAAATAGCAAGTAGCAAAGTGTGATAGAGATGGAGGCTGTGTTTGTGATGTTTTCTCGGAAAAAGATTCTCAGTCTTATTTCTTCAAAATCTTTAGTGATGCTTGATGACTAAATACAGTAAGTAAAAATCTGATTCATACATAAATGTACAGACAAACTTACTTTCTTTCTTATTTGACATTCACCTCTTTCTTGCAACAAATCAAGCAGAAAGACTCAAAGGAGGCCAGTCTAAAAATATCAAGTGCTTCCTCCCCCACCCAAAATGTCGAGACGAGCCCGGTATTCTCACAATCCAGAAGACGGACACGCTAAAAAGAACATTGTATGTGGAGGGGTGCGACCAAAGGCTTCAAGTTAGCCTCATTAACCTCCAGATCATAACATGAATAAAAAGAAAGGGAGAAGAGAGAAAGAAAACTAGCATAGATAGACAGTAAATGATGACGGATAAATGGAGTCAAAAAAAAGAGAGAGGGGACGTGGGAATTAAACAAGAGGGAGAGAAGGGCAGACAGAAGAGGGAGACAGGGACCGGGGGGGGGGGGGGGGGGGGGTTCCTGTCCAGTGTGCATGTAATGCTTCCAAACAGAGACAGAGATGGCAGACAAAGAAAAGCCAGCATCACTACATCACTCTGTTACCCTCAGACACGAACACAAGCACAAACACACAAATCCACCCTCTCGCCTGCCCAACCGTTCAGCCAAGAACTCACACTTACAAAGATACGCCCCCCCTTTTTTTTCTTTTTCTCTCCATACACACGTAAATTCACCATCTCTCTTTCTTTTAGTCAATTATTTAAACACGTTCCCTTGTTCTGTTGCTTACTTAAGCGCCAGTCGGACCTGGAATCTTTAACATCGCTGGGCCCCTCTATCACTTAAAATAATGGCTTTTTGGCTTTCACACAAAGGTCTCCGTTGTGGAGGAGTGCCACGGTGACTCGCCATTCACAGACAGAACCACAGCGCTCGTGTGATTTTTGGCTTTTGGCATGTGCGAAGCAAGTCAGGACTTGCATGTATTATATAAAAGACTAACGATTGTTTACTGCAACATCCCACTAAGCTGCCTTGTTATATTTGGTGCAGGGAGCAGGTTGAGCGGTTCTTTAATTTAGGCATTGTACCAAATCCAGTCATTTTTTTCAGAAAAGCAGAGTAGCTTGCAAGTCATTCTTTAGAGTCAAATCTGCTGCTTTAAACTGATTATTGTGATCAAAATGCAGGATAAGCGATGTAGAAAATTGCCAGGATTACTTTTTTTTTTTAAATTACATTATTTTCAAACATGAAAGGGACTCAAATCTCTCTTTCTGTCTTCTCCTACCATCTCTCTCTCTCTCAGACACACACACACACACACACACACACACACACACACACACACACACAAAGCCACACTGGGTCAGTGTGTGGTGTGTGCCAGTGATGTATAGCTCTAATAAAGCCGTGACACTGTCTTTGGAAGGATGAGACTGTGGTCACCACACACACACACACACACACAATGTCAACTACACCCTTACAATTACCAACCATAAATATAAAAGCATGATAATAGGGCTGCACATCGTGTCAGTCCTCGATCGATCCGCATTCACTAATGCATAAGCACCAATTAACTGGCTGAGTAACGGAGAGAGAGAGAGAGAGAGAAAGAGAGAATGGGGAGGCAGAAAGACGATACATAAAAAGAGGAAAAGAGATGAAATGGCAGGAGAAGGTTGGAGGGGAGAGAGAAGGAGAAAGAAAATCCAGCCCTCGATATGTAAATAGAAGTTGTCTGATGTCTCAGTGCAGCACTTAATATAATGACATCCTGTTATTGCATCATCAGTTCCTGTCCAGTCGACTGTCTTGACATGGCAATGATACGCTTCTGTTTTTTTGTCCTAGTTTTTTTTCTTTTGTCTGTCTCTCCTTGTCCACATTTTATTTTCTTATTCCTCTTTCCCTCTTTTTCATTCCTCTCCCTTTTCTTTCATCTCTAGAGCTTTTCCTTTGCTTTCCCTGCTTGTTTCTCCGTTGGATCTCTAATTGTCACCGCTCTTGCCTTATCTCTTTCTCTCTCTGTCTTTGTATTCTTTCCCTCCTATCTCTCTCTTTACAGACTGATGTAGATAGATGTGGTGATGGATAAATACATAATGATGTGTCTGTCTGGAGCCTGTGACACCGTCTGTCTTTAAAAAAGTTTCCTATAGTGGAAGTTTTCTAACATTTGTAGCACAGTTACTCCAGGGTCATTCAGGGGATGGCTACACAGTACAAGAGCACACCTGTAACAGGAAAAGAAGAGTGTTCCTGGGGAAAAACAAAGACTAAAAAGAAGCAAATGAACAGCACAAAAACAATAGGGGTTCCTGCTGAAACAATGTTGTTTGAGTCACAGGACTGCTGGCAAATAGTGATCAATACAGCAATATTATGCACAAGGGATTATAGTGGTGCTACTTCTTAATGAATGTTGTGTAAATCTCGTGATGCTCACTAAAATCATATTACCCACATCGAGATGGAAACTCAGTTTCTAGTAACATGCTTTACATTCTGGGAAAAGAAGCTTTTCTTTCTGCACAGCCTCTCTCATTATTAGAATCTGGAACATCTGTGCTGGCCAGGAGACTTTATTTAGGTCAACTCCTTGAGTCTATCCAGTGGTTTCTACAAGCTTATTGATTTTCAAAATTCTGTTCTTTGTTGATGCACCTTTTGAGCAGATATTGTGGATACCTACAGTTGGTGCTTTCTAGAAATAAAATCAAGAAACGCAATTACCACCCTGCAACTCTCAGGGGGCCATGGCTGTGTTTTGTAACTATTTTTAATGAGCAGCTTTTACATTTGGGATGAAATTTGTACATAAATGGAAGCTCGATTTAACATGTTACAATGCCTTGATATCCTAAAGAAATTAATAGGATGTTTGTGTGCAGTGTAATGCTCCGTAATGACTGAGATTTTAAATGATCACTGCAGTGAATAAAGAAAACCTGAGGGGATTTTCACACCCTGTATAACTATTACATAACAGCATTAGTAAGAAGTACACTTACATCACTGTAAGTGATCATAAGTTATTGTCAAGGCAACCCCACTCTGGATATTTATTTACATTGGATACAGTACAGTGAAATGTAATTTTGCCCAAGCTGACATCATTCCAGGTAAGTGTTGTATTTGGCACACTGGCTATACAAACGATTATTTTACCCTGCAAGCTCTATATTTTACTATCCCATTGCAGAGAGCGCTTCTGCAAACACAGGACAGTCAGTGTTTCTTCAGTCTTCTAGTATATTTATCGTCCGTTAGTGCTGCAGTGATCGCCACAGCCTCTTTACCTCTGTGTGACAGGTGTTAATCTTTATTTTTACCTCAATACATCTGATGGTTTGTTTATTAGCAGGAACTCTCAGAAAAATTACGAATGGATTTTCAGAGTTCATTTTGAAAACACTGGACATCATGCAGGCGTAAAAGAAATTACTCACTTTTCATTCTAACACAGCCAGCGCAGGCACAGTGGTGAGAGCAGCTTCACACGAGACCTTTCAAAAGGACGCACGTCACACCATGGTCATGGTGTCTAACTGTTTAGGCCTATTTCAAACTCATTTGAATAATAAAAGTGCATTTTCTAATGTGAAGCAAATTTGGTGATGTGTGCGGGAGAAAAATGTACTTTTGCTGTAAATGTGGAATGGGTATATCTTGCATAAAGTTGGTACTGGTGTGCTTTTCATTGAAGACCATCTACTCAGATGTTTGGTAGGTGTATAGGCCTTTATCACAGAAGACATTTTGACATGTCACAGAAGGAAAAGCACAGGTGTAAATAGTAAAATGAATGATGGCTGAATTCCACTTAGCTGCTATAGTTTCAGGGTCCTGGTATTGTGCATGCTGGCTCACTGTCACACTGTCATGGGACACTTGAATAGAACAGAGCCATCGGTAATGTTATTAGTAACACCTGTGTTCTTCCTTCTATGTTAAGTGAAAATGTCTGCGGTGAAAAAGGTCTGAAAAAATCCTGTTTAAAAAGATGGTAGTTCACTTAAAGGGACAAAAATACTACGTTCACCTCATTCAGAGTGTTGTTTTCTCATATATTACTATAATGACATTAAGAGTGTTGTATTGGATTTTTTTTAGCTTTTAGTAGAAACTGAATCCAGTGTGAATTCTGAGTTCTCTTGACCGTCTTTCCTCACTTGCACTGGTCATTGTGGTTTATTGTTGATCTCACCAATTTAATTGTTCTCTGTTTAAAGGGCTATGAAAAGATTGCATCTGTAGCAAAAAGTTAGAAAGAAGTAGCACAAAGTTTTTTCCTGTGTAAACACAGCATTAGATGTTACTGTGCAGGAGATGTGCTGTTATAAGCTGTAGTCATTTTGAGTTTAATGGGAAGCAGTCTGTGAATAATTAAAAAATCAAGCAGAAATGATGTAAAGAGATGGAGGCAACCATAGCAAAGGTCAGAACTTTACGCAACTATTTACATTATAGACCAGGGCACAAAAAACAGATCTTACAAATGTCAGCAAATCTTCACCAGTCTTCATCAATATTGCCACAGGGAACAACATCATTATTCTGAGGAAACCACTGGGCAAAGCCTTCACCCATCATATTTCTTCTTTAGTGAAAGGCAAAACATGCCACTCTGAATCAGTTGCCAAATGTCAAACCACACCCAAAGAGGAAAATTAATTAAGATAAGTCAGCTGAGAACTTCAACAAGAGCAGATGGTTCGAACACACCAAAAAACCTCAAGGAATTAATTATTTGATGCAACAAGAAAGCAGGCCCTGACCTCTTATTACAACATAACATTTAAAAAAACATGGTGCTTCATATTACTCTCTTTCAACTGAGAATAAAATGAATCAAATAATGAAATAAATAATTGTAAAATAATGCAGAATATTGTCTTTGTTTAATCACTGCTTATAACATATGAAAAAAACTTCACGTTGTGGCCTCTGTCTCAGTTGCAGCTAGAAATCACAAACTGCTCTCACAGCCTGCCATGCAGGTGTCACTTTGTGGACACACGCACACACACTGCACTTCAGGTAACTGACAGACTGTGGCTTCAAATTGCATATGTGGTTTTAAACAACCAGGCACTAAACCTGACCAATTTGCACTCATGTTTGTAAATGTTTACATACATTGAGAATTTGTGTGCTTCTTGCTAAATTTAGCTTTTGATAAAGGTGTTGCTTTCATTTTGGTAGTTGACTTGAAGCGCGTAACCATTTTTCCAGTATTAATGGAAGTTTTGTTAGTTCAGTCATCTATGTTGTTGTCTTCAACATTATTGGGTTACTTTATCACTGGCAGTTGTATTGTCTGAATTGTCTCTTGAGTAAAAGATAAACACGACATACAGTGTGCCATCTATGACAAGCTCCATCCAACTGTTATCAGTCCCAACTGACCTTTTAGACAAAAGGTAAATGGACTTTCAGTTATAGTATATCGCCGCCATTCTGTTTGAGTTGACGCTGACATATACATGCACTGTGCTGCGAACAGGTTTGGCAATTCTGGGCAAACTGGCTGAGGTCAAACTGTCTTTACGAATGTCTGCCATTGTTGAAATGCCTGGTACTTTGACAGTCATTACTACACTAGGGCAGGCTAAACAACTAAAGCCCATGTTCCCCAGTGCTAGTTTTACCACCAGCTGTTCACCTTTTGCTACATTTTCCAAGACAGGCACCAGAAGCCACCAAAATACCATATTAAGGCAACACAACATGTAGTTCTCTGAACTGAGCATAACTATTGTTCAAGCGAGGGGTTCAGGTACCACAAAAACTAGGTTAAGATAAAAGTTGGACTTCTTAATAAATGAGGGCCAATCAGAACTGAAGAGACAATCTGATGAAAGGCTACTAAAACATGGCATTTTAAAAAAATATCCTTTCCTTCGGGTATTGCTGGTTGACAAGATGTCTCCAGCAAAACTGCAGATATTTGGACCCGTTCGGTCTCACCAATCCAGCTGGAAGTGATGCAGCAGCCAGTCTCATACAGTCTTTGAAGCTGTTAGCTACATACAGATATTTACAGGGATGATTTGTGTGACTAACCAACTCGAAAACGTTATACACTTAATGCACATCCTTAAGAAAGCCTGATGTCAGCCCCCATGTGTTTACTTAAAACTGACTTAAATGAGATTTCCTCTAACTTTTACAAGCAATAAAATATTCTCATAAGACTTCAGGAAGACAACGCAATAAGTCTAGGTTTTAACTTTTAACAAGTCTGTTTGTAATTATTGATCAAAGAATGCAGAGAAAATTCTGAGGGATTAAGTTAAACATTGCTTTCGGCCTAAAGAGCAATAGAAATGTTTACAAGAAATGTAAATGTTCTTTTTTTG
The DNA here is from genome assembly GCA_002120245.1 of Maccullochella peelii. Lineage (NCBI taxonomy): Eukaryota > Metazoa > Chordata > Actinopteri > Centrarchiformes > Percichthyidae > Maccullochella > Maccullochella peelii. The sequence goes on along the minus strand of LKNJ01001393.1, from coordinate 115,561 downwards.
GACTTTGTCTACAGTCCTAATAACTCACTTTTGTTGGATCTTTGCAACAATCTTGTTCAATTTAAAGACAATGCATATTCAAAGAATACTTTCTCTCACACCTCCTCTCTTTCACACATGAGCACAAACCAGCGCTACTTTCTATAATGTTCTGCCAAACTGAAGGAGACTGAGCACAGGTTGGATAAAAATGAAACCAAACATCTGGCTTGCAGACTGTGTTATTGTGCATGTGTGTGTGTGTGTGTAGACAATGACATCTCTGTCTGAACCACACAAATGTAACAACAATGACAAACACACAGAATGTGTTACGTTCCGTAGTCTTTGTCTGTTTCCTGTTTTATTTTGAAGTATAGCTTTTCTTGTTGTCTCAGTTCCTGCCCTCGTGTCTCCTCTAGTCTTGATTGTCTGCACCTGTTCCCGTTACACACCTGCCCCTGATTCCCTTGTTAGCCTCTTCCTTATTTATACTGTTTCCCTTCCTTTGTTCTTCGTTGGTTCATTGTACTGTGTTACATGAGTTCTGCACCATGTGTGTTGTGGACTGTTGTGAGTACTGTGTGTACTACTTTTTGTTCTGTATTATCTAGTTTTCCCTGTGCTTCTGTCTACCTGTCTGTTTGCCTGCCTTCCCTGTACCTGAGTTCTGAGTTAATAAACCATTGCAACTGCTTCAGCCTCCAGGTCTGTCTGTGCTTGGGTCCTTCTCCTGCTGCCCCATAACAAAATGCTTCTTTACTAGTTAATTTTCACATTAATATTCTTATAAATTATATTCATACACCAACACCATTGGGAGAAACATGTTTTAACAAATATATTCAGGTTTTTTTTTGGTTTTTTTTACAAAATGTAACCAAAATGAATCACTCTTCATTCCTGGATTCTTAATCATGTTGGTTGACCATAAATGAATATCACCTAATTGAGAATGTATATATCTATGATTACCACAAAGTACTTTCCATAGGTTGAATTGGTGAATCCAGTATATAATGTGAGAACCACATTGATGTACATCTGGAGATGTTTTTGAGTATTACTTTAATCAGGTTTCAATGAGGAAATGGGTTTTTATGCTTAAGTATCTTGCATGCATTTTCATGGCCAGCAAAACCACCCTCAATTATCCTTTGCCAACAAGGCTGAAAAAGGATGACACAGTGCTAATATAAATCTAAAAATCCTACTTTTTTAAGATTATTTTTAGCGCATTTTCACCTTTTATTGGATAGTTGGGAGTGAAGAGGCAGACCAGAAACCTTATGAGGCATGCGCTGTAACCGTTCAGCTACAAGGGTGCTCCTAAAACTCATTTATTTACTCATTTATGTAAGGATGGCAATATAGATTCATAGATTTAAAACTTAAATAAACATTGAGTTAAAATACAAGGAAAGGTAGGGAAACAAGTTGATGTTCAGCAGGTATGTTCACCATTTTAGTTTAGCATCTTAGCATGCTAACAAAACACAAAGTACATCTGAGGCTGATGGGGAGTTTTGCAGGTATTTGGTCATAAAACAAAGTGTTGGACAAACTGAAATGTTGATGTGATGGTGGCGCTAGATGAAAAGATGAAAAGATCACCAAAGTGAGTACAATTCTACCTGAGGGGGATGTGAATGTGTGTAGAAAATGTCATGGCAACCCACCCAACAGTTGTTAAAACAATTCACTAAAAACCACATATATCAACCTCGTGGTGGCACTAGAGGAAAAGTCAGGGGATCACCAAAGTTTCAAAGATTCATCACCTGGAACCATGAATGTACCAAAATGTTGTGCCAGTCCATCAAGGAGCTGTTTAGATATTTCACAGGATAAGTGAAAACTTTGACCTGCTGGTGACACTAGAGGAAAAGTCAGGGGATCACCAAAGTTAGTAGGCTTCATCCTCTGAGGACCATGAATGTCTGTACAAAATTCAATCCATCCAGCAGTTGTTGAGATATTTAGGTCTGGAAAGTAGTGGACCGACAGATTGACATTGCCATCCCCAGAGCCGTGTCGCTAACCTGGCAAAAATCTCTCAACCTCAGTGCAGCAGTCTATACCCGCCATTGAAACAGGCTCATAAAGAAGCAGCTAAAATACATTGTCTGTGTGTGAGGCCTGACAACTCCCAGAATATACTGTCTCTCTGGCCAGTTGCAGACAAACCAACTCCATCATCCTGTCTCTTCCTCCAGCTTTCTCCTTCCACCATTTCAAAGGCAAGAGAACATAACAACAGATAAGGTGTTTATTTATGTGACTTTGACTTGCCGCTCATTTCCCTACATCTCCACTGTATAAGATGAAGACTGTCTGAGCCAGTAGCAGAGGACTATGCTATTTTCATTTTTTCTTTGTCATAGCAAAATTCATGCTGCACATTCTGTTCACACTTGCTCATGTGCAACACATCAATGTACTGCTGGCCACTCACTTCCCTCAAACACACAGCTGTTGTACGTTGGGAATGTAGTGGCACATCCTAGTATTGCACTATTTGTGAGGTGCTGTAAGTCTTTAACACCATGTGAGTATTAATGAGGTGGCCACAGAGAATGCTTAAAGACTAAAAGACATCCAATTTTCTACACTTTATCAATTGATCGTGGTTCCAGCAACAGAAGTTATTTGCCTTTTTTCCAGAGAAAATTCAGGAATTCTGTCCTCTAGACCCCCCCCCTCCAATACATCTGACCTTTCCCGGTACACAACACAGCCCTGAACAACAAGACAACATTCAGCCTCATCCTCACTGTTACTCATACATGGTTTACTACTAGCAGCAATAGTTCATTGTGGTAAAAAAGATGCCTCATGTTGTGCAAGTGAGCACAAATACTAATTCTGTTTGATATATATATATATGGCCATTGCCAAGGGGGCATTACCAAGGAGGTGGTGTCTAGGTATAAATCAACTCACTGTATGAGTTGACAACATGAAATATGAGAGCAACATAAGGCACTGTCGTAAGAGCTCACTCTAAGATCTTCTCTTTGATTGGACAACAAATATAGATGGGGGTTTTTTGTGCAGTTATTGCATGTGTATAAGTGTGTGTGCTCCCTGCGTTCCTACATAAAGGCTGGCCATATTTGTGTTTAGCCAGTGTTTTGCAGTCTGTTGGCTGTAGTGGAAAGCTGCACAGGGAATCAGACTAAATTAAATAAACTGTTTGATGATATTTAAGGATGTCTAGAAGGGATGTGGCTTCTGCTAAGTTTCATCTCAGTGGTTCTATACATGTATCAATCTTTAAAAAGTGTATGTGCTTTTAAAACAGAATTCGCTAACACTTTAATGAGGAAGTGCGTATACGGCATAAGAACTCTGTGACGGCACTATATCCATTTTAATCATAGAACAGCCTCATATAACACAGTCACACAACATTCATTATAGATTATATAACATATATAATAATATCGTAAAGTTAGCATGCACTCAGCTAGCCACTTACATTCATTTCTAGGTCTTTCTGTCGTTTGTAGGCTGTGAAAAATATACCTAACAAAAACAATTATTTAGTAATATTTTAGTACATATGTTTCTGCCCCCAGAATGATTACTGTTGACAAGCACAACTCTTTAGGCAGCTAATAACAGACCACAATAGCAACTGTGGATATCTTGCCTTGAAATGAAAACTGACTCTCTGATTCTAAACACACATTTGGATTTCAGCATGGCAAAATTGTAGTAAATTGAAATTATATTGGACCATTTTGGTATTACTAACAATCTTCTCACTTTAGCATGCACTTAAATTAACATGGATAACATACTGTATGATCTTCTGCATGAACCTCACGGCATTCAAAAACGAGGCATGTTTGCTATTTCTCAGGAGTAAAATATCTCATTACAACATGGGATGACCCCAGTGACCCAAGTTGGAGAATAAAAATGTGTGTATTGGAAACCAAAGTACAAATGTGGTCTGGCACTGAAAGAGTTGAAAGCATTGTGCTTTGTTGCAGACAGATGCAGATACTCTGAGTCAAAACGTAAAATAAGTTCTTATAACCCAAAGAGCAGTATGCAAAAAGTAAAATCTCTTATTATCAGAGCCAGGGGCTTTCAGCAGCTTGAAGCAGTGCCTCCAGGTTTTCTTCTCTCAATGGGAAAATGATAGTAGCAGAAAGGAAATTTAGATCCAGTGCTCTGTGGAAGGCCATTTTTTAAAACAATACCAACATCAACTTAACATTAACAGGCTGATTAGTAATAATAAGACCGCTGGCTTATGTTTTGATTTTGTTCAAGTTGCCACGCAGTACTCTAACATAGGGCACATTAACCCCTGTCTAATATCTCAAATTATTTCCAATAAAAAGTATTTTGGTCTTCGAAAAACAGTGAAAAAGAAAGCTGTGATTTAAAAACCCACCCTTATATCCAGAGCGCACCTCACATTGTTGAGTATTGATATCCTACCAGCACCTCATCTGTTTGTCTTTCTGATCTATGAGCTCTCTGTTCCAAGCTGCAGGTACAAGATGTTCACTAAGGGAGATGGAATCCATTTGTTTCAATTTCATTTCAAATGCAGTGGCACGTGTAGGAAATGGAAATAGTTGCACCTGAAATGAAACCCTGTAACAAAAGGTTACATGTTTGATGTGTAAACTGTAAGTGATTAAAAAAAAATATATAAGTAAGCTATCCATTAGTGGAAATATAGGCACAGCCGATGGATGGCATTTTGGGTAGTGTGATGGAGTTCCCTGTAGATCAGAGAATATACTGTATTTAATTTGTAATACTTGTATTTAATTGCTAGGAAAAAAACAAAGAGAGATTGGTTTGTAGCAGTTTTTTGACACCCACATCACTTCTCTCACCTCTCACAGATGAATAGACAGATCCCTGCACAGGAAAAGACTGATGAGAGATGGAACAAACTGTTTATCCTTCCCTGTGTACATCTACTCAGCATCCACTGATCAATAGTTACTCATGATGTCTGGCTTTCTTCCTATCTCTCTCTTCGCCTGCCTGAACCCTCTCTTTCTCATTCCCTCCTGTCCATCCTTTGTTCTTCTCTGACTTGTCCTTCTTTTTCTCTTCTCTTCATTTCTCCTGTCCCGCCCCCTACCAATCCTCCCACCTTTTCAGTTCTCCATTTGCCTCACACTTTTTCCATTCTCCGTTTTCTCTTCACTTTCTTTTTTCTCCTTCTCACTTCCTTCCCCTCTGTCCCTCATTCCCTCTTTTCTTTTCCCTTGTCCCTCTGACTGTTTTGCATCTGCTCTCATCCTTCCCTCTCTTTCCCATCCCCTTCATCCCTACCGCTCTGCTTTCCCTGCTGTCTCTCATCTCTTGCATGCACCACAGTAGCTGCCTCTAAGGCAATCAAACAGTGGGAGTTTTCAACACAGCAGATGCGCTGGATGGATGGGAGGATGAGTGGAAGAGGTTGAAGGTGAGCAGCGCACAGGCTGGATGCTTGGAGGAGAGAGGACAACCTACACCTGTCTGTTTCATGTCAGAAACGTGACAGAACACAGCTTTTTCTAACTGCCTTCAAACCCAAAGTGTCTAAATCTGTTTTGAAATGTTATTATTTCAAAATGTTTAGGGCTTTAGAGGATTTAAAATAAACAGGGCTTGCCCGTAAGTGCTGTACTCTAGCCTAAAGATTCTGCGGCGATTATCAAAATGACAGTTTCTCTGTTTTCCTTTTTAGTCCCTCATTCACTGTTGTACTACTAACAATATCTCATAGAACACACATATTGAGAACATAGCAAAACAGCACAAATAACAGTAATAATGGTGATGTGACAGGCATTATCACCATTGTGTTCTGCATGGTATGACAGGCTTAATTACCTCAGTGGCATGAGTCAAGTGTTTGCCATCCATGGCCTGTTTGTGTTCAGTCACACAGAGATGACTGGGAGCACGCCACGAACTTGAGGTAGCTTTTCCCCCTCACATATCGCCCGCCCTCCTTTCTTGTTGTTATTGTTGTTGATTCTGCTGCCACGCTAATTAATTCGAGACTCCAATAATAAAGTATAAGTAGCAAAACATAATGCCAAAGCCCCGGGGAGCCAACAGCATAATTACACAACAGTTTAATTTGCAAGAGATTCATTGTAATTAACGCTGTGTGGCTTGCAAAGCGTCATCACGTGCATGTTAAATGCTGGAAGATTGCTCAAGCGCTTCCTATCATTTGACACATCAAAAGGATATGGAGATCGCATCTAAGGCATAGTGAAAACGAGTCGTTAGTAGGATGAAAGGAGAGTTGTGATGGGGCATACTGCAGGCAGCGTGTGTGAGTGAGCGTGTGAAAAACAAATAAGTGGAAAACGTGTTATTTCTACATAAAACCCATGTAAATGTGTGTGTGTGTGTGTGTGTGTTGGTGTGTAAGAGGGAGAAAATTAAAATGCCTGTCTCTGTTTGCTCTGTTCAAAATGTACTTAATGTTTTAATCTTCTAAATAATCAAAAATCTTAGGCGGCCTGCTGCCTCTTTTCATGAGAAGAGAGACAGAGAGAAGGGAACGTCGCTGTCCATGGTGCTGAAACTGAGCCTGCTGGAGCCCGCGTGCCCCTCCTCGCGCTCACCACAGCACCTCGTCCTCCTGCCGGCTACACGCGCCTGATTTGGCTCTGTCCTCTGTGCACTTATTGATAAATTATGATTGGGCCGGCGGGTGGCGGGCGAGTAGCTTTCATCTGTTAACGCCCGCCTCTGTCGTTGTCTCCCGGGAAAGACATCTCAAACATCTACAAAATGACTTCCAGTGCGGGTGATGTTCAACTTTTGTGAGAGAAAAACAGCGTGGGGGGGCGCGTGGCGTGGTCCGCGCGCACAGACACACAAGCACACATATACGCACATAGAAGACAAACACACGAAAACGCGCAATACCTGTATAGTTTGGCGGTTGTAGACTTTCACTACGTGGAAGTTAAAACTGTAAATCCCTTTGCGCGGCGCGATGAAATTACTTCTCTCCTCGTCAAAGTTCCTCCCAACGTTTACTAGAACCTGAAAAGAAAGAAAGAAAGAAAGTCATTGATAAAATTGCTTTATCTGGCTTATGTCTTTCACAATGTTTGCACTCAGAAGTCACTGCGAGATCACATCGGTGCATAAAACATTTATCACAAGGACGTCCTGACAAACAAACAACATTGGCAACCAACGGTGACCTATAGCTCGCATCTTAAAAGGCAGACAACCCCATGTTGTCATGTAACAAACTCTAAATAGGCTCACATTAAGCCACGGACCCCTTCTGACAACATGTATTCTCAGGAATTTTACCATTATTTTGTATTGACTTGTCAAATTTTCTAGGAGACAATGAAACCCATTTAACCTAATGTCATTACTGTAGGCTACATTTTCTTTTCGGAATCATTTTAGGATAGCCTATTGAAATTGATATCTCACTTATTCTTTTGATAGAGCACTCTAAAGGGCCCCTCTGGCCCCAGACCACACATTCAGATTCACTGATGCAGTGGAATAATTCTCTGCTTTAATTCAGGCTTTTTTCCATGTCAGAACTTCCCAACTTTATGGGGAATGAAAGGGAACTTAATTAATCTTTCAAATGAAATTTTAAATTATGCATTTCTGCAGCCAAATGTCTGGTTTTATGGATGGAGGCGAACTATGGCGTGTAATTGAACGGCAGTTTGAGGGAGAATTAACCTTTAACGGCAGGCGGGTAGGACCTCGCCCTCGCGACCTGCCGTTACTAAATTATTTGGCGACATGTCAGTTCCCATATCCCATATTGTCAGCTCAAAAAAGTTGAAATATTCAAAAGGCTTTTCTACCAGGCTATACTTTCCCAACCACTTTGGAAATGTATTACCTATAAAAAGAATCGTTACCGAGACAGATTCATTTCCGCTCCACTTGTAGTTATCTCGGATGGAGCTGCTGTGTGCTGACCACGAGACCACTATCAGAGGTGCACGAGGTGCAGCTGCACGTATAAGTCCAGTCACTGCAGCCTATATGCAATTTACAGTGTAGGCCTACTCCTGGTTTTATCGACGTTTTAATATTCTCACACAACAGTCCAACCTGTATTGCACTTAGCATATTCAGTGTTTTTTTAAGATGGTCATTTAATGGTCTATTGCGCAGAAAAAAACGACGTTGTTCCTGTAAAATATGTGACATTTTACTCTTTCATCCATTCATAGCTCAAGTTGTTTGCCTGGTAGTCTCCACAGACTACTGTCACTTGGAGTCTCCATAGACTACCAGGCACATACGCACGCCACACAGGAAAGACACGCACAGACACACCATGAAACTTCATATCTGCGCTGATCTACATCATTCCTTCATTAGGTGGTATTCATTTGAAATAAAACAGACTGACTAAAAACAAATTAAAATTAAATAAACTTTGTTCCTTTGATATTATGTTGCTTTTGTGATTTTACAATAGAAGAGAATAGGCTAGAATAAAATAGATATTTTTTTCTCCTACCCGGTCGAAGTAGATGACCATGGTCCGGTTGCTCATCTCGGAGGGCTCATGGTTGGTGTTCCTGACTGCGGAGAACGCCACCTTGGCGCTGCCCGAGCGCACCGAGATCCCGAGCGCCGTGCCCGTGGGGTCCGCGGTCGGGTTGGAGTCGCACACCACTAGGCACTTCCCCTCCAGGACGATTGGTTCCGTCTCGTTCTGAGCGCGGGCCGGGCTCGCCGCGAGCCACACTGCACTCAGTAGGCAAAACGCCAACATACCGGACCAGAACAATGAACTTCTTCGGTCGTGTTCACACCTTAAACCGTGGGTCTATTCCCCTTTAAAAAAGTAAGGTAGGAAGAGTTTCCCGGTGTTCCCCCGATGCACCTTAAGAAGGCTTGTTTTACAACTAGATATCACTCCGTTTTCTTGGATTTAATTAGCCTACAGCCAACAGTTCTCCCTCGCGGAGTCTCGTGGAGGGGAAACCAGACGGTTTATTTTTAGGCTTCTCTCCTTTTTTCGAAAATCTGATTATTGCCCCCGTATCTCCGCTCGATTCGCCAGTTTTCACCTGTTCTTCTCCTCTTTTCTCACTTCTCAGCAGCTTCTCTGTCACTTGGAAACACAATAAGCGGGAGTCGCGCGCGGTGCGGAGGGACCCTGGACGAGTGACGAGGCAGCAGAACTCATAGCGCGCGGGGGGAGCTCAGTCTGCTCTCTCTAGCGCGCGCTTGAATTATTGATATGTGAGATATGAGAGTTTCAAACACAAAAGGCTCGGGAGGAAGGGACGCGGTGCGCGAGCTTAAGATGCACCCGCCCTGGTCCTACTTTTTTTTTTTTACAGACCCCTCCCTCCCCCCGGTAACTGAGACCCATCATCGATTAGCGCGTGCGCGTCTTCGATATTTTCCAATCACTGCGTGCCGACCGCCCCCTCCCCGCCCCACCACTTTATCCCTCTCTCTCGTCTCTCTCCTTCCTTGCTTTCCCCCTCCCCTTGTCTATCTATTTCATTTCCCTCCCTCAGATACACATAGCCTACTGTAATATTTTTCTCAAAAGTCTATCTTACACACTCATCTCCTTGTTCTCTTTTCTTCATCTCTCTTTCCTTTTCTTCTCTTACTCACCCAAACAGACACTGTCTTCGCAGCAGCTTACAGGTGAACCACAGAAAGCAGCAGCAGTCCTTATGAAGGAGGAGCCATGTAAGATGAACATGTGTTCCGCTAGTCAACATCATCATCATCATCATCACCATTATCATCACTATCATCATCACTGAAGCAGAAGACTGCCTGGAAACAGAATTGTTAAACTGCTCTGCAACCAACAAGAAGTCATATTAGGTGTAGAGATTAAACTTTTCCAGAATGTGTAAATGCCTCCTGAAGCTAGGTCCAGGCATAATAATTTAAAAATTACCCCAAAAAGTAGGCATCTTTGGTATCATAGCAGCCGAAAAGGTGAAGGTGCAGCAATGCAGAAAGTGTGTCAAATGAGCACCACTGGGAACCAAAACAACAGGCACACACAAACACGACAGATTTTTTAAAGAGTATTCCAGTATTACAAATTTTATGCAGCAGAGGGAAAGATATCCTGACTCTTAGTCCCTTGGGTCAAGCTTCAAAAACACTGTATCCTACACTTCCCATGATGCAACTCTATAGCATCTATATCACACCCATGTCTTTCAAACTCCACACCTGTATTTTTTTTTAACAGGCTTTCAATTGAAAATGTGTAGTATCAAAGCCCGTACCGAGTTTACTCAAGTGATGTAACTTGACTAATTTCTTCAGACTTCAGAAAGCTCCCTGCAGAGCCACAATGGACATTATACAACTGTTTGCACCAGCTCTGTAGTACTCTCTATTACTGTAATAGTAATTTAACTTTGACATGTAAAGTCAGCAGAGTTTCACACCAAAGATTGCTTCATGTGAGTCAAGAGTGATCCCTTTTTCTAACAGTGCAAGAAAATTCTGATGTTATTGACCAAATTACACTGCTTTGCACACCGTTTTTAGATGTAAGGACATCTTCAGTTTTAATGTTTTAATGTTTAGTGACTCTGAAGGTATAAAGCAAAGAAAACTGGCTTCTAATTGTAGGCTAATAAAAAACGTAATAAGTTTGATCAAGTAAATGTTTCTTTCACGTGTGCCTGGGACGTTAGACAAAGTCAATGGACAAACAGAAAGTAAAAGATTAAATGCATACTGTACAATGCACAATGACACAACAACTTCTGCAACACCTTTTAAAGCCTTTTGTTTTTAAATTGATGTTTGTCTGTTTTCAGTTTGCCATAAGTCATCACATCTCTCCTCAACTTGTGCCTCTACTCATCCTCCTTTTTGTTTCCAGTCTTTTCTTCTTTTTTCTCTCTCCTTGACACTGTGTCATTTTTTCTCTTTTTGATTCCTTTCTACTTCTTTTTCGTTTTTGCTCTCTTTTTGTCTCCCTTTCTTGTTCTGTATGATTGTTTCTTCATTTCTCTCCCTTTTCTCCTCTTTCTATTGCTTTTTTTCTTCTTTTCTCTCTCCCTTTTGCTCATCCCTCCCTGTTTCTTTACAGGATCTTTGTCTCATGGTTTCTCTCTCATTCTTACCTTGTCCTGTCTCTTCTTTTCCTGTCACTGTCTCTGTTTTGTCCCCTCCCTCCCCTCTGTCGTTCCTGCGGTTTTCCTCCCTGTCTCTCTGTTGCTGTTTCTCTCTCCCAGGGGTTTCCTACAGCCTCTAATACAAGCTGACGGTGACTGACAGGCCAAAAGGACTTCTCTCAGATGTAGGATGCAGGGGACGAGCCACATCTACTCGCTGGCTCATTCGCTCTGTTACACACACACTCTCTCTCTCTCTCTCTCTCTCTCTCTCTCTCTCTCTCTCTCTCTGTCATACACTCAAATATAGATGTTGTCACACCCTCAAATCTCCATTTTCCTCTCTCTTTCTCACAACCGCATTGCTCTTTTGCCAACCACAATATCTGTGTCTATGTGTGTGTGTGTGTGTGTGTGTGTTAGTTGTCTGAGGTTGTCACAGGGACACAAGAGGAACAGAGCTCATTGTTTCTCAGGGTGACACTGGCCTGACTGCAGTTTAACTGGACTGACAGACAGGAGCAAGCTGCCACCACACACCACACTTTGTCCATGTGTGTCGGTGTGTGTGTGTCTGTTTGTGCTCAGCAGAGATTAAAGAGCGATCATGGTTATCGTATTCATCGCCTCTGGACCACGAGGCCTGTCTGTCCACCTGCCAGCTTAATTACCTGTCTGTCTCCCATGCTCATCTGTCTGTCTGTCTGTCTGTCTGTCTGTCTGTCTGTCTGCCGGCCAATGATGCTCTCTAGCCTCAGACTCTGAGGCTGCGCAGTGCTGCCATGGCATTTGGGAAGTGAGATCATCAAAGTTTATCTTTTGGGGGGTAAAGAAGGACAGAAAGAAAATAATCAAATCAAAGCTAATGTGAAGCAAAGACATATTCCTCTCATCATAATTATGAAGATAGCATTAGGGAATACAGAATAATCAACAGCCAGTGTAATGTGAAGAAAAATATGGCTCTAGTTAGTTGGCATATTGTCTGGAAAGAGTCCTATTGTCGTCACTGGACTAAAATGTGCTGTTTGGAAGCTAATTAGGTGTGAATGCTGAAAGGAACAAGTATCACTTTTTCTATTTGCAGGCCTATTTTAGTTTTAATACTTACTGTACATAAAAGGGATAGGGATACATACTATGGCATTATATTTCTTCTACTGTTGTTTGGGGCTGTTATTTCTACATAAAAGTAAAATAGATGTATGTGCATGTACAGTTTCCTCAGTTTAATTGTCAAATTACTTTTGATAGTATAGTACAATGTCTGTAGAAAAACAAGCCCATCGGTAAGGAGATTGGCTTATTCTATGTGTTGCATTCTGTGTCTTTATTCTGCATGTCCCTGAGTGTAATTTCCCATGAGTGGTGCAGAACTGACTTAAGGGACAAAGGAGGTCCCTTAACTAAATCACAGAGAGGGCAGCCTCACTTTAAAATGACCAGTGTGAAGCTTCAGCAGATGTGGAACTGTTGAGGAAACACAGCTCCCAACAGCTGTGCTCTCTTCAGTCCAAAAAAAAAAAAAAGATTTGACAGAGAGGAGGGAGCCTGAAGAAAAGAGGCAGAGCCTGTGGGAAGACCAGAGTTTAACCTCTGCTGTTCAAGATAGCTGAAGGGGCACCACCAACACCAACACAAGACCAACGCTAGAAATAACCACATTTCTGTCAAAATCTGTCAACAAAGCTTTTATTTTTATTTTTTATTTTTAAAAAACTTTTTGTTACTCTTTAATTTAAAAACAATTTTGAACAAATAATTTTCAAGTTCTAAATATACAGTTTGTTATCGTACATACAGATACAATTATATCACACCTCCCACTGTGATTTTCCAATTAAAGATTACTAAACAAGTCTGGCTGCAGCGCTTCCAATGTCTGGCTAGTCACATCGTCCCCACCTACTCAACTACAAGAAAGAACTGAGCAAGTCAAGCCTTCTCTACCCTATACACTCAGACAGGTGTCCTCTGTACATTGTCAAAGTACAGGCTGCTGTTAGCCACATTCCATTTAATTTAATTCAATACATTTTATTTGTACACAGTATGGTTTGCACTGGTGTGAACAATCTTTCCAGTATTTTAAAATGGTGTGGCAAATTGTAGTTTAGACCCCTTAGGTCTTACCATGCACACTTACTGTTGAAGGTATTGTATCCAACAGGAAGTGTGTTGTATGTATTCGTAACACATCTGAACTACTGGATTCTTAAACTGTAGTATGAAATATTAATATACAGGCAATAGGAGGTCACTTGCTGGAAAATATGTTGGAAAATACTCGGTAGAGTTACTTGCAAAATACACTAAAATGTTTCAGGAACGTTTTTTGGAATTGAGAAAATGAATTCAACCTGCATTGCAAAGTCCCTGGAGTTTACAGTACTGAATGATGCTGACTAGACAAACAAAGACTGGCGCAATTTGTGTACAACATACATTCAGCCTGCAAGCAAACACCAGTTGTTGCTAGTATCAAAATTTGAATTTGAAAACGGCCGTTATTTTTATTAAGCAGCACTTATGTTTGTTAATGAAAATGCAAGACCCAAAGTGTTGATTCACTCGCAATAACAGTAGCCCAGCACACAGTGTAGGATTCTGTAATGGTTTCAGCTTCAGTGCTATGATGTAACAGCTCCACCATGTCACAACTGAGGAGTTTGTAGCCACTTTTTGTGGCTGGCTAGTGGACGCTGTCTGACTGCTTGTAGTAGTGAATACTTGTGCTCTCGGCTGCTTACTGGACAGCACGTTAACCCAGTAAATTCATTCCTGTGTCCTGACTGACCGCATGGATTATAGGAGATTGGATGGCGCGACATACAGTAGCTAATGATAGCTTCCTCGCTTTCCCTCAAAGGTTAGCACTCTCAAGACAATTTGCAATTGGTCAGTAAATGTGCATGTCAAAGGTCAGCAAAGTTGAAATCTACACAAAATCTCTGCATGGATTTACTTCACCTCCGCGAGCAAGCCACTAATCACGGTAATTCTATTGATTTCAGCCCCAAATGTTGCTGTTTTAAACGCTGGTGTAACCAGGGCCTTAAAATAAGGGAATATACAACAGACCACTGAAAATGTTCAGTGTTGCCAGACAAAAAGAACTGATGAAATATTTTAACACCTTGAACAGTATATTTTTGTACAACAATTCGACAGCACTAGAAGTTTTGTCCTTGAGAACAACATAAAAATTCTTTGAATTTTTATCTGTATTGATCTGTTATTTATGGATTTTGATTGACATCATTATTGCAAGTAATAAGGCCCATATTCACTGCCATGTAAATCTTTTTTTTATCACATTTAAGTGTTTCCCAGAGAGTGTAAAAATATCAACCACAGATATGTGCTAACATTGGAAATGGAATGAAATTTGCTACTTAAAGGTATGATGTAAATTATAGACAAGGTGTGGAGAGAATGTGCGAATAATTGCAACACACATACGCATAATGCAGTTAAAAAGAACATCTCAGAGGAGAAAGCTCGGGTCCCACAGTTTTCTGCAAAACAACACGCCCACACATGCTTGCACGCACACGCACACACACACACACACACACACACACACTAAGCTCACACAGAGACAGAGGCAGTCTTCCAGAACAAAACGTGCACATACACACTCACACACAGCGAGCCAGGTAAACGCAGAGGGATCAGGGTTAACCAGGCATCAATGGGATGTGCTGTCTGGTGATCAGTGGCCTCCCTCCTGAGACCCTCCTGTACTGTATGAGTGTAAGTGTATATGTGTGTGTAGGTGAGTTCATGTGAGCATGCATTCTCATTGCGTCATACCATTGCCAGAGGTACAATACATTTTTTACCCCCACCGTCTCAAAAAGATGGAAGCAGGAAGAAAAAAGCTAATGCCCTCTGCTTTTTTTCTGCCATCTTTTTGTTTCATTGGGGAGCTTCATTTCTGCATTCCGCTTGCTTGTACATGTTACATCACTGAGAAATGGGGGTGACTAAACACAAAGAGGCAGAGGATGCAGTTGACCTCTGGGACATTACACAGCAAGCTTTTCAGGGGCCATTGACAGAGCCAGCATGGAAGCAGTCGGCAAAATGGTGTCTGGTCCCAATTATTCCACAAGCCGATGCCCACTCTCCAGTTTGCATGCACCGAACTGGCTCTCAACCTCAGCGTGCTCTGCCTAATCAAAGGGGAGGCTCACATAGTCGCGTGAGGCAGCGAGGGTAAAATCACAAATGTTACTTTCTTAAATCTTTAAATATTTAACGCAGCCAGCGGCAGCTAGATTATTCATGTCTTGAACTCAGGTAATCTTCACTTCTGTCTGGATCAAGCCAGACAGGGAACAAGCTGTAAACCACTGAATAAAGCTGCAGTATATTCAGGGCAGGAGGTGTTCAAGATTTCAAAGCCCACCAGCCTGGAATGTCTACATGTGAGTATAGCTCTGAACAGGCCACGGATGAAAATGATCAAAGTAATTATGAAATCTTCAACTCACAACAGGTTTGCAATCAAATTAGTGATAATCAGGAATGCAGTCACAACTACAAAGTCATAATTAAGCTTGACAGGTCATTCTTGACCTTGGCACCTGACGAGATCCATTTAATCGCATGTTCTGCAGCTTTCAAGTTTGCTTTGGAACTGATGAGGTCTCAAACTTTCAATGATGCTGAGCACCTCTAGGTCTTTTCATTCATGTTGACGTTTTCAAAACAATCTCAACTCAAGGTCCACTTACTTGCTTGTTCTGGAGCTTCCGACTGTATCACACGGAAGTCTTCAGAATCATGGGAAACGTGAGTAAACTCAATCTGCTGATGGCCTTTACAGCCTTTACGTTAGGAGGTATTTACATCGGTGCTGTACAGACACGTTATCTTTCTGTCCTAATACATTTTTGTCAAGGTGGTTGTTTTGACCTATAAGTCTGTTTGCCGATCAGACAAAGAGCTGGAAATGCAGATAAACATAGGAGCACAAATCTATTAAACGTTTGTCTGGCCTCTTCATGTGATCTGGGTTAAATACAAACACAGATCATTTCTCCCACCCATCCCACTCACCAGTGGTGGAAGAAGAATTCTGATCCTTTACGTAAGTAAAAGTAGCAATACTGCAATATAAAATACTCTATTACAAGTCCTGCATTAAAAACTTCACTAAAGTAAAAGTCAGTGACTAAAGTAAAAGCACTCATAAAGGAGAAAAACTGCCCTTGTGAGTGTACTATTAGTGTGTATGTTATTGGATTATTTTACTGATGCTTTCATGTGTAAGTAGCATTTTACTGAGTGGAGCTAATTTTAACTACTTTTTTATGCTGTTTTGTAGTGTAATCTGTAAAAACATTTAATAAACTGATGATACGTTTT
Source organism: Maccullochella peelii (assembly GCA_002120245.1). NCBI lineage: Eukaryota > Metazoa > Chordata > Actinopteri > Centrarchiformes > Percichthyidae > Maccullochella > Maccullochella peelii. The sequence goes on along the minus strand of LKNJ01001393.1, from coordinate 99,110 downwards.
GTAAAAACGTAATCTTCAAAGTAACTAGTAACTACAGCTCTCAAATAAATGTAGTGGTGTCCTTGCCTTCTGAATTGCAGTGTACAGTACTTTACATTTGTACTTACTGTAAGTACAGTACTTGAGTAAAAGTACTTAATTAACTTCCACCACTGCACTCCACCCACCATCCATCCTTCCTGATAATCTACACTTGTACATCTATAGATTTGCAGTGTCTATTAAGGAAAACCCCAAAAGTAATCCTTTTTCGTGATTAAAGCATCTTTTGAATTAATGTCATGGTGCAGGTTTTTCTTTGTAGAAAATTAAGACAATCCATGTGAGTACTGGTGCAGACTGTTTGGCTACTAGTGTGAGTAAGTAAAGAAGAAGAAAGAAAGAAAGAAAGAACAAAAAAGAAAGCGCTTCAGAGCATGTACAAAGATAAATACCAGTCTATCTGACATGTTTTCCCCACAGTAACACACTGCCACTCTCAAATTATTTGTTGACTAAACTAAGAATTTAGACACTATACAGTTTTAATCTTGCTGCGGCCTCACACCTGGACCTGCCACTGACCTCTTTGTCAAACACAGTGCAGTATCATTGTTTATTCCTGATTTTATTGATGTATCAGCATCGTGATGTTCTGATGCAGCAGGCTGGCACAAATCTAATAGGTTATTTAATATACAGTTGTCCTGGCATAAGATTAATTAACATACACTCTGGCTATTTATAGGCATATTTTTGAAGTGGGGCTGCCATTAAGTGAATTATCATCTGTCACTGCATCCAGCATTTCTGTTGAAATAATCAAATCAGATATGGAAAGTGCAGCCTATAATTTCATTTTCTAAACCTGATTACATTTTGTTGACAGGACATTGCTGGGTCTGATGGTTGCTGGGCGTGACAGTCGAGTGCACTGCAAGGTTGTCACGTCTTATATAAAATAGTCCTCTATGTGCTGAGTCATTTTCAGGACCATTGGACCAACAGAACAACATGAACCAGCTGCTTACTTGTAAAACCAAGCGCCTATAGGGTTATTTTCAAAATAAAAATATTTCCTGCAAGTGCTGACTGGTGACTTAGATGACAGCTGGAAGGGATGAGCAGGCAAACAAGATGAATAGGCAAATGGACGTTTACAGGTTTAATTACAACTTGGTTTTATTTTCATTTTTCTTTGAGAGCAATTACGGTAGCCACTGAATTTCACTAGTTGTGCAATAGGTAAGAAAGCTATTGACACATTAAAGCAGCTCTGTGTGTATTAAACACAGCATTTTTATCTTTTATCTACAAATTGATTGTTGGAAGTAATAAAAGGGGCTTGTATTAGTGATTGAGGTAGAAATGATGCTGGCAATTTCCTGTGGTTTCTTCTAGTTATAGTGTTTTTGGTCATACAGGGTGCAGTTAATGTATGCTGTTAGATTTTTGGAGAATGGTTTTTATTTGTCATGCTGTAGCTGTGTTCCTTTATACCACAGTGAGAGCACTCAGCAGAAACAAGCAACAAACTCTCTGGGAAGTATGCCATCAATATTACATGATACCCATCTACTATCAACGACAAAGTAAAACCACTCAGAGCAGGCATACTCAATATCTGAAACTGTACCTTGAGTGAGTGCATATGTTTTCTCTCTGTGTTTAGATAGTAAATGAAAAGTCCAGCCCGAGCTGCAAAGTCTGGTTTGAAAATCTGATAATAGAAACTAGATAGACTTGTAGATTAAGGAGTGTGGTAGCCAACCCCCCATCCTGTATACTGTAAGACATTTGTAGAATAATTCAGAATTGTGTACTCCTTTTCTTAGGAAAGCTGCAGGGCCTCTTGAATTCTCACAGTAACCCTTTGGACAAGCTCACCTGAGTGGAGCTGTTATTAGTTCAGAGGATTTGGGAACAAGTTGCAGTACATTTTGTGATTGGGACATGACTCATGTTGAGGTGCTCCTCGATGCACTCCAAGTAAACACAGCTCAGCGTCTTTCACACTGTGTGTTACATCAGTGGCAGACGGAGAAAAAATAAGCTGTCAGGGGAGTTAGTCAGCCTCTTACAGTTTCACAGTTATAGTATTTAAATAATGCCCTCATTTTGAATGGGTTCTTGTTAAACCTGTTTTTGTGGAGCAGCTGTGTTTTTCAAACAACGGGCCGTTACCACTGCATCTGCTGCCCGATGAAGGCTGGGTGGCAGCAGGGTGCAAGTCTGCCATTGTGGCTGAAGGCTTTGTACAATCACTATTCTTGAGTAAAAACTAGAGGTTGCTGCTAGTACCTAGTCCTTTCTCTTGTTGAACCACAATGTCTCTGGGTTTTTTTCTATGTGTGTTAAATGAATACAACATTTGATGTGTGGGTGAGGCAGCTTTGGAGATTTTGGAAAAGCTTCGCTGAGAAACAGAAAGTCATGTAAGAAATTACTTCTATTGTAAGCGATTAAATTATTAATTACATTAGTTTTTAATGAGTAATAGGAATAATTGATATCATTTTCCAAGTAACTTGTCCAACACTGGGAATGACTGATGAGTAATAGCTAATTCTATACAAAAACATGGTAAAATCAACTAATCAAACGTCTTAGTTGACAAAGAACCGGTTGGATCAATTATCCAACTAACTGACTGAAGTTGAGCCCAAGAAATTTAATGCAAGGGAAAATTGCTAAATTGACATTATTACAAGGTAAATCCAGCACATCCTGTGAATTCCTGGTATACATGGTGCAAATATGTACCCATAAATTACTGAGTAAATGCATGATGTTTACTGCATTGTAACATAAACTACAACCTCCATTTCTGCCTTGTATAGATGACTTATGTAATAATAATCCACGTTAACCGACTGATAAAACATCAGGGTGCTTAAGAGTCCAGGACATGAAGAGTCTTTTTGAAAACATGTTTATACTTTGTGAGCTGTAAAATACCTAAAAAGAGTGGAGAACAAAACACAATCTGCTACTCTATATAATCCTATCTTATTACCATTACTACCCTTATTTTCTTTCCCCTTTTGTATCTGCATGTTAATGACTCAAGGCAAATGTCAAGTTCTTTGTCAACTTTCAAATGTAACTTAATAAGAACATTTTCTCTCCCTCTTTCTGTGTCTGGCTCTGCTAGTCTAGTCTACTATTTTAGATTATGGAGTGTTTGGACTCTCAAGTTCAGTTGGGAAAGACATTTTGATGAGTCTGTATGGCCTCGTCCTCCATAAAAGTCATCTTCATTATATGTTTTAGGAGACTTCTGGTTGGTCTTGGATGTACATGTGGTCCAGTCTATCCAGTCTGCCACTTTATGGGCTTCCTGCCTCAAGTGAGCATGCATGTCCTCATCCTCCATTACAGACCAGAAGCTGGTCCACTGGAGCCCGGTAGGTCAACGGGCATCTGGGCATTACGGCTGCTGTAGTGTTTTTCTATCAGCTGAGCCACTTTGTGGGCTTCCTCCCTAATGTGGGCCTGGATCGACCTCATCTTCCATTAGAGCCCAGAAATCATCGTCATGACATCTTTCAGGTTTGTCATCTCTCTTACAGCTCACACTCTTTAGTCTGTCCTTCATAGAGCCATTTGAAGTATGAGGAGCAGTGTGGCATTTGCCAGGATGGTCATCATCATCATCATCATCATCATCGAGCACATTGTCTTGCTGCTCGTCGTTTATTTTCCATAAATAATGGAAGGTGTATGTCTCTTGATGAGCCATTGATGATGTTAACAGAAACCTGCTCTAAGCGGTCAATATCTCATACCGACATGGTAGTTACTCTAATGTCTGAGTGTCAGGGAGGTCCGCTGTAAATAGACATTACATTTTATATGATCTAACAATGAGTGTGATGTTACAGTCAGACATGGAGATTCTAAAGTTTATATTCAAATGACCATTTGTGTGTATAATAAACTAATTTATTCTTACATATGTGTCAGTTAAGTGGAGAATTAAGTAACACAGCAGAGACAACAGTGAGATCATTGGATCTGATTTGCACTGGTGGAGAAATGTCAGTGGAGGAAGTCTGATTTTGACCTTTCCCTTTTTCTCTCATTCACACTCATACCCCCCAGTGCATACAAAAACTCAATTTCCCACAGTTCCCAGGGTGCGACCGCTCTCCGTGTCGCGTTAATAGACTGAAATAACCTGATAGTAGTAGAGGCGTATTAAGAGAAACGTTCACCTTGACTCTCCTCCCTCACACCTATCTGATTAGCTGTCATCACCCTCCTCTCTTTCTCTTTATCTCTTTCTCAGTGTCTGTCTCTCTCAGTGTCTGTCTCTCTCTTTATGACCCTCATTCTGTCTTTTAAATGTCGCTAAAGCTCAGTCTCTTTGGAGGCCTCCTGCTATATGTGAATCTCTCTTGTCATTCTAAGAATTAGAGTAAATACAGTGTTACCACAGTGTGGAGATCATACATACATGAGATATGAGGGAGGTTAGAGAGCGGAGGAGGAGGAGGAAGAAAATGAATAAAAACCGAGTGAAGAGGGAGGTAGAATAATAATTTACCAGTACTCACAGAAGAGATCTTCTGTGGGGCTTTTATTTTTTTATGGCCTGATGCACATGGCTCTCCAGTGTTGTGCTTGCATCTATGTGTGTGTGTGTGTGTGTGTGTGTGTGTGTGTGTGCATATACTGTATATGGCTGCAGTGTACACACTCAGCCTCGTGAACAATAATAAACCTCCGTAAACTAACAGCCAAAGAATTAAACCTTCACCCCATGGCCTTTACTATTAACACACACACACACACACGCACACACACAGAACATAAATGCTCATTCAGGCAGGGCATGCCACCCACTCAAAAGGAGTGCAACTGAAAACTATCATGCATTTGCACATACACACAAACTGGGTGTCTTCTGCAGCCTTTATAAGTCAGATTATTATATTGCATATACAAGTGTGTGTGTAAAGTCTTGTTACACCCAGTGTGGGGAGTGTGTGTGTGTGTGTAACAATGTGACTGTGATATTTCTTCATTTCTTTCTTCATATTTCATTTTGAGTGTAGGTATATAGGATATACGGTGTACATTTTGTGCAGTTTCTATGTTTTGCTTTGTGTGTGTGTGTGTGTGTGTGTGTGTGTGGTCTGTGTCTGTGTAAGGTGTATGTAATAAAGGTTTTCATTTGGTTATGGGGCTTGAGAAGGGCCGTCCAGAGAAGCCTTAGATTGGATCTGCTGTGTGTCCGAGGAGAATGGGAAATAACATCAGCCGTCAGGAGAGGAAAGGTGAAAAATAACCTGTCATCATTTTCTCTCTCTCTCTCTCTCTCTCTCTCTCTCTCTCTCTCTCTCTCTCTCTCTCTCTCTCTCTCCCATCCTCTTCTTCTTGGCTGTCCTCCCTCTCACCTTTGGAGCGTTCCCTCTCTCGCTCTAACTCGCACATCTAAAAACACACAGGCTCATAGATTTTCTTGCTTGTTTTTACTCTCTCTTGTTCCCTCATTGCTTGTTGCATTGTGATTTGCCTCTCTCTCTGTCGCTTTTATGTGGGGGCTTATTCAAAAACATCAAAACTAAGAAGCGAGCACAAATCAAAATCAAGCTGTAATCAAGCACCATGTTAAGATTTGAGTGGGCACAGGGACAGATTTGGGAGACCGACTGAAATCTGCTCTATTTTCCCAGGCTGCTTTAGCATATCGGGAGCGCCTGAGATCATGCGAGGACATTGGTTCAAATTTCTGGTTAACAGGCTTCAACAAGACACAGTCATCATGCGTGACCATAAAGGCCATTTCTTCACAGTTAAAGTCTTGTTGAGACAAACAAAAAAGCTGATGCAGCTCACTGGAAAGTAGCCTCATGTCACATAAGTGGTCTAACAGGATGTTACTTCAACTACTTCAACACTGCACATCCTCCAAACTAAGCTACAAAATAGTTAGTCAGGCTAAGTTTTACCTTTCAAAATGACCCATATGAGCGCTTTAAATCTGACGCTTTATTGGCAGGACAACATTGTTAAGGTTAGCAAGATAGCGTGGTTTGGGTAAAACAATTGTGATCATGGTTAAAAAAAGAACTACAAGATTATGCTTGAGAAAAAAAAGGAAAATGCACATAAAGAGGGAGGACTGGGGGGTAATAGGAGCCCGGCAGCTAATTTCTGCCCTAGGGCCCCTGCACATGGCCTTAACATGGCCATGCTCTTTAAAGATTGTAAGCAAAAGAAGCTGAAATTAATCACAGTAACAAAATATTGCTAAGAATCTGTTTTGATACACTCTTAAACTTTGCTTTTCAGACTGACAATTTGTGCTTGCTTTAGTCATTAATGAACTTCCATAGGTTTTCTCTCCTTTGCACTCAGCCAAAATCTGTTTTCCTCCCCTTTGTGTTTCTTCTCTCTCACTTTATTTCACACTCTGTCAAAGCCAGTTTTTGGAGAACAGAGTGTGTAGCAAAACTCTGCAAATCTGTGCACGTGTATAAGAAAAGGGCCGGCCCACACACAGAAAACACTGTCATAAAGGATGAAAGATAATGATTAAAGGTGATAGGGTTAAAGCGTAGAAGGCCATGCATCTGTTAGCATGACAGTTGGAAGGCAGAGGAAAGATGGGACTTGCGAGACGAGTGTGAGAGTGGGAGCAAGGGTGGTAAATTGAAAGAAAAAACGTGGGAGAGGTGAGAAACACCAAGATATATATAGCAGTAAGGCAGGTGCAGCTTTGATAAAGAGTGATCATGGTGGAGAAATTGTTTCCTGATTCCAAATGTGAAAAGAAAGACAACTGTGTCTGTGAAGAATATCGAGCTGCATATGAAGTATGTGACATGAAGACCTTTGACTCATTCATTTATGGATTGATTAGCTGCTTGATTGACTGTCCAGTGAACAAACGCACAACTCGGGTTGACAAAGAGTCATTTGCTCTCATCAACTGTTCCGACGTGTTTTGTTCATAATGTGAATTTTCTACTAGTCCTAGAAGACGTGTGAAGTGGGCAGGCAGCGATAAAATGGCTAGAACAAAAATAGACTGACTCCTTTGCCATAAGCTGCTGAAAAGAGCGATTTAAATAGAGTTGAATGGGAGGTGTAAAGTGGGCAGTCAGTGAAAACACTGTTGTGTTCACCAGAGGAAGCCAGACATGTTGGAGAACATTTGGTATTCAGCACACCCAAAAGAAAAACATGTCACTGTGGCCAACACCGGGTAGTGGATGCTCATTTTTCTCAGATGAGTGTGAATCTGCCTTGAAGACAGCAGGTGATGTCTTCAATTCCAACAAGGTGAGTAGGACACGAGACTGTTTTGAATCTCTGTTTATCTAAATGAAAAATCTTGTCAGGTCACAGTGTCATTTCTATGTGTGTGTGTGTGTGTGTGTGTATGTGTGTGTGTGTGTGTGGAGAGGATGGTGGTGGGGTTTCGTACATTCATTTTCTGATTGCATGTGTGTGCCTGTTTTAATGTTTGTTTGCACCTGTGTGCAAATATCAGAGAGGCGTGAGGTGTTGTGTTGACTCTGAAGGTCGATGGTTGATCTCTCAGGAGGAAGAAAAGGCCAATCTTCTACTGTAATAACACTGGAACACTGCACTGTGTGTGTGTGTGTGTGTGTGTGTGTGCGTGAGAAAAGTAATATAAAACATATTCTACACCTACAAAGGCATGATAACGAAGGCTTTCATCTCAGAGGGAAAATATACTAATGAGACGACCATTGTTCTTGATTTCTGGCTCCATCTTTTCTTGTATTTTATGTTTGAATGTGTTACGTTTTGTTTTTCACTCAGTGTGTCCCTACTATGTTATGCAACTGCCAAGGACAAAAAAAAAATCACATTCCAAAAGCAAATTAAGGCAAGGTTTGAATGCTTTCTTTCTCTCTGATGTGCTTGGAAATTCATTAGTAAATTATTCAGGTCAGTTCAACAGATTGTAGGGACCCAGGGGTTACACATTTCACTCAACACACTTTGTAGAGTTGCAGATGAAATAAGAAAGTCAGACACGCAACAATACAGGATGCAGCAGCAATTTTAAAAAAAAAGCCGTACATTTGGCTTGATAAAAATATGTTAGCTTTGTGTGGTATAGTGCCGGGAAGTTTGAGTGTTATGTTGTCTTGGTATATACTGGGTCCAGATCTCTAAATATATTAAACTTTTTGGGGTTTTCGAGTATTAGCAGTATTAGATGTCATGTTATGAGATAATCTGCATATTTGTGACTACTTAAGAACATACAAAGGAAAAAAATAAGTCAAGCTAAACTTAATTGACCCTAACTAGCATTATCATTGACTATTATTGTTTTTTCAAGGTGTTACCATCGCATCAATATGAATTTAAATCTACCTCTAATTTCAAAAGCTTTTTATGTAGGCTGTTGTATCATGAATCATGTATCAGTATCATGAACAGAGACCCTGGAATAAAATCACTCAAACTCTGTATTTTGAGAGAAAATAAAACTTAATCAGACTTCTCTGGACAAACAATGGGGATCAGTGATTGGTCATTAGGAGCACATTCACAGCTCATTCATGTTTCTGTCTGGTTGATGATTGGTCAACTGAACGTGCTGCTACTCTCCTTCACTCAGACTCCCGCAAAACTCCACATATGGCAGAAAGTAAGGCCTCACAGGGGAAAACATATGTCAGTCACCACTTGCACTTGCTCAGGCTACATCCACACTACTACGTTTTCATTTCAAAATGACGTTTTAAAATGAAAACGATCTCCATACACGCAAGCGTTTTATCACCATTTCAGATATAATCTCCGTCCATACTACACGCCTGAAAATGCATATCACATGACCACTGTGTGTTTACACTGGTAAACAGGAAGCAGATTGTTTACTCTGCGATTGTTTGCTTAGTTGCAGGAAATACTACAAACAAAGAACAGCAATAGAGAAAAGTAAGAGCAGAGATTTCTCTGCTTGGACCAATGACCAGGTGGAACTGTTACAGAAAGTAAGTGTTGTTCGTTATTAATGTTGAATTAACCGCTGGTAAGGCTGATGCCGTTTGTTTTTGTCTGGGTCACGTGATAGGGACGTGACAAATCAGGGAACGACACATTGTGGCTGATTAGAACCAATAATGAAGTGAAAGTGGGTGTCTGCGTCATTGTTTTAAAACATCTCCGTTTCCACCCGTCCTCACTAAAACGCAATCCCAGAGATTTCAAACTAAAACGGGGCCAGCTGTGTTTTAAAAGGTCTCAGTTTTAGGGGTTAAAAATTGCTGGAGTAGTGTGGACGCTAGGCGTAAACGTAGCAAAAGTTATGCGTTTAAAAACAGAAAGGTTTTAGTGTGGATGTAGCCCAAAGCAAGCTAAACTTTACCACACAGTACTTGAGAGGGTTTGAAGGTGAGAGCTTTAGTCGGTGTGCGAATCAATGTCTGAGGCTGTGGCTACTTCTTGAAGTAGTATGTACTAGTCCAAACCAGGTGCGTATCGAACTTGAAAAAGTCTCAGTAGAAAAGTTTTGTTCGTTCAAGTGTGGTAGGTCTTGAAAGACCTTGTTAGCTCAATCCTGCAGCTGAGGTGAAACCACGCAGCCCAACAAAACTGGTGGTGTTACATGGGAAGTACTTGTATACCAATATAACAGGAAACTATTATTCCAAAATCAAAAATTACCGATCAAAAAAAATCATATACAACTGTTGATGGGAAAGTGAAATCATTAGTGAGGGTGAACATTTTCAAACAGTCTACACCCATGAATTAAGTAAAAAGATATTCCATCTTAAACTCTTCCACTGCAGCTACCTTTACCTAGAAGCAGTGCACAGAGTGGCTCAGCGCACTAATTAACACTCCCAGCGTGTGTGTGTGTCTGTATTTCAGTCTGTTAGTGTGTTAAATGAACCTGATTGGATTGTGAAGATGAAGACTTGAGTTTGCTTCTCATGCCCCCAATTAATTTAAATGTATGCAGAGAGAAGAGTCTGACTGGCCCATTCACTTCATCCACACATTAAGGGAGAGATGGAGGTTAAGGTAGAGTGAGAGGGAGGTAAGCTGCTGGTGGGAGAGAACATGGGAGAAACTGATGCAGGTGAGGTGTGATGAGGGAGGGAGGACACAAAGAGAGGGAGAGACAGAAGGGTGAAGAAATGTGTTTTTAGGTGCAAATGGTAAAAACTTATGTGTATAAGACAAACCCAATTAATATTTTTCAGCTCAAAAATACTGTAACTGACTACCTATGACTTCTCCTTGGTCTATGCAAGACTTTGAAGCAACTTTGATTACCCTGCAGCTGAAAATACATATCAGGTACTGGGTGGGATAGACCAAAAACCAATAAAGCACTAGGTGATGTGTGCAGGGATGATGAGGGCGTATCCAAGCAGGTTTTGGTTCATACGTGCAGCACAGTGCAGAGTGTTTAGATGAAGTGGAATCAGAGGCATGTGAGGTGATGGCTTTTCTCTTAGCCAGTCACATATTCCTGATCCCATAGAATATAAACAGTTGTGCCAAACGCAGTGGAGTATGATGAAAATGGCCCACTGAAGGGAGAGGAAAATTATATTTTGTGCAGGAGTGGCAACGTCCATACGTCAAGTCATGTCATGAGCTCTATTTTTAGTTCAATAAGCTACAATAAATTTCTTTTTACAGGATTAACAGGTTTTAACAGGTTTTATGTGTGTTGGAGATAAAAACAATGTCTCAAACATGTCACACACAGATGCACCAAAATATCAGTCCTGGGAAGCGCTTCATTTGTAGCATTAGCATCCTTCAGCCCATGTTTACAGGTAACATTAGCAGCTGCTGGTGCCCCTGCCCCTGTTGTGTTGATTTCTCCACTGCATAATTCATTATCTCAAGTTCCAGTGTTGTTGAGGTTATACAGCTGTTTTAAATTTACGGAGGGCCAAAGAAGTCACCATTTTTTGTTAAATGATCCTGACCGAATCCCTAGGTGACCCCCCCTTACTCCAGCTGTCATGGCAATACTCCTTCTGATTGGCTGTCATACTTTATTTAAAAGTTAGTAATGCGAAAAAGTCGGTCTGTCCAAGGAAGAAGATGGTTAAAATGTCTTATTATGATTATGACTATTCATGACATTTGCAACACAGCTTTCACAAAATAACCCTTATGTGCTTTGACTGGTTGTATTGCAGTAAATTAAAGCATGGGAATTTGATGTATGAAATATTTCCTTGCTAGCATCACAGCACTCTTTTTTCTTTAACATTCTTTTTCTTTTCTTTATCTCGTTCCCAAATGAATTGGATTCAAAGACAGCAGACACAGGAGAGCCCAGGTGGAACTAATAACATTAATGATGGCTCAGTTCCAGCAATTATTGTAATGCAGCAATTAGTAATGTAAGAAGTAACAGCTGTGTTTGACAAGTCAAAGTTCCCAAACAGGAAACCACTGCTTTAGATTATTGTGTGTAATTTTCAATTTAGAGATTGTAAATGGAACACAAATATCTGTCTTGTGGCCTGGATCCGTAGGTGTGGATCATTTATCATAAGGCGCAGCTCATAAAAACAGCACAAAACACAACTGTTAGTATATGTAGCATCACAAGAAACCAATATTTTGTATCACAGGGAAGATGAGAAAGCAAATGCAAGGAATGGAAGGCACTTTGTTCGGCTGTTATTTTTGCTTGCAGGTAATTTGGGGTTTCCCCGTCCACCAGTGAAGAAGAAGAAGCACCTAAAAATGGAACATAGAAAGAGATAGAGAGAGACTGTGGTTTTTTTCAGGGTCGCAGGGAGGCTGGATCTATGCCAGTATAAAGTGGGTGGAAAGCAGGAAATTGAGCCAGACAGGTCACACAGCCATCACAGTGGTAACACACAATAAACACAGACAAACACATTGACATCTGCGGGCATTTTAGTGGTTCCAGTCCAACTCACTCATATGTCTGTAAAATCTGGAAGTGAGCTCACACAAACACATTGAAGACATGCAAAATCCACTCAGACAAACCTAAGGCTGAAGATAAAATCAGTACCACCAGTATTGATTACACTACTGAGCTGCTGTGACAAATACTTTGAAAAACACTGAGGGGAAGGGAGAGAAGAGAGGAGCAGGGATGGGGGTGCTGGGAGAGTGAACATGGGGAAGGGGTGGGGAGGTTAGCTAAGAGCTCAGAAGACAGAGGCCACGAAAAGCAGTTATTTTAAACACAGTGAAGAGAGGAGAGGACCAATTCAACTAGCACTTACCTACAGGTCACATGCTGTTAATGGAAAAGATAGAGTGATGGATTGGGGGAAGGAAAGATTGTGAGTGGAGGAGGAAATGGGTCATGGGTTGAGAGAATGTAAAGATGGCTCCCAAAACATCAGAGCTGGGGAAAAAGAAGGAAATACCTGGTGGGTAGCAGACACGAACAGGGCATTTACACATACTCTAATAAAGTAATTCTATCTGAATTGCAGCAATAATTCAATTATGGCGTGAAAATGTTACGTAAACTTTTACACACACACACATCTGTTTACTAGTGATAGGGAGTACTACTCAGTCTGTGAGAGCAGTTGGATAATTTCTTCTGTGGCTCTGGAGCAGCTTTCTAAAGTGAGAAATCTAAGGATGGCAATGTCCGTCAGTTGGTCTGCCCACTTTAGTGTGTTCATTCTCCTCAGAGGATGAATCCTACTGACTTTGGTGACTCTCCTCACTTTTCCTCTAGCGCCACCAGCAGGTTAAAACTTGCATTCATCCTGTGAAACATCTACTTGACGGATTGGACCAAAATCTTGTACAGACATTCATGGTTCCCAGATGATGAATCCTACTGACTCTGATGATACCCTGATTTTTTTCTAGCGCCACCATGAGGTTCACGTTTATGGTTTTGAGTGAAATGTCTCAATAAAAATTGGCATAAAATTTTGTACACACACTCATGTTCCTCACAGGATGAACTGTAATAACTGACTATTCTTTTTTCAAATCTGCCTCTTGAGTTGCCCAACTTTTGGAATTAAGGAAATGTATTTCTCATTTTACAACACAGGCCTGCACAATGAAATGCAAGTTGCAGCCCCTACACACACATAGAACATATAGTGTATAAATTTAGAATAAAAAAAAAATAAAATAAAATAACTAATTTGCATCTGGGTGAATGAACAGCAGCAACAAGATAGTGTTGATAATATGGTCGGCATCTTAACATAAAAAAAACAAACCTCATTGTCCATCAACTCTAACTATGTTTGAGCACCAAGCATCATTGATGTAAACACAGAGTCCGCCTCCCCTCATATTGCCGGAGTCTTGCGGGTCTTGGCCTTTTCCAATGCCAATTGCCATATTTCTGTCACAGGTAATATGTGCTTCAGCAATAAAGGCAATAAAAAACAACAACAAAAAAACTAATTAAAACTAAAATGTAGCAAAGTTTGGAAGAGCTGCTGGACAGATTTGCACACGCCGCCATCACCATGATAAACATGGATGCATATGGAAGTGCAATAATACATTTCTGGAGTACCCAGAAATTGGGTTTCTCAACCTTTCAAATTTCACAGAAGTGTCTGGTTTCATTTTAACAAAAAAGAATGACATAGCTAGTGGTAGTGTTTTTGTGTTTTCTTTTACACAGCTCTAATACAGTGCTCAGTAAATGTATTTTTAAAATAAACGGGGAAAAAAAGTCCCTGTGTTTTCTCTTTGTGTGGGCTATAACATATCAGTCCAGATAGTAAACTCAATTAAACTCGAGTCATTGAGGACATTGGGTTAATGTGAATCATGTAAACACCTTAACTGAGCTATTATCTTAATGTCTCTATTCACAGTAATTAAGGTATTTTTGTGTGCGTAAACACGCTAAAATGACAGAGGGAGAAATGACAGGTCATCACAGCCATAACCACATGTCATTTCAATGTAAAGTAGGGTGATTCGTTATTTTCAGTGTGTCCTATTTGAACAGTGATGTGATCCAAACATGTCCCAGGAACACGACTGTCTGGGAGCAGAGCCAATATAATGCAGCTTCATGGAGTGAAAAACACTCAGTGGTTCGACAGACACTGTTAGAGTGCACTTAAAAATCTATGGCACATTTCACTAACACAGTCACACTAATACAGTTTTGTGCTGTTCTTTCATTATCTGTGTCTGCAGAAAAGAGCATCGAATCAACCTCAACTATTGGTGATGTACTTTCTTTGGCTGCATTTTTAATAATATGCCATGATTTCATATTTATATTTTCAAAGCTAAAATGCAGTTTAATTTTTGAATGTTTTACAGTAAGTTATCTGCAACTTAAGAAGTGAAAGTCAGTTTTCAAAGACCAAGGGCTTCATTGTTGACTGACCATGTTGCAATCTAGTCAACAGTCGCACACGGGAAAATCTATCATAGATGAGGCACAGATCTGTTTCTCCACTGACCAGAATGCACTGCAGTCATAAGACTTTGACAAGTGCGATTTTCACTTTCTCCACGCAGGAATACCTTTCACACTGCTGTCACAATCAACAGTGCTCTCTCTCCACCTACATACAACACATGGCTGAATGCTACCAGAGCTTTTTTTATGTTGGACACCTCAACATTTGAAACTGGAAATGGGTTTAAACACACAAAGTGAGACGTTGATAACGGTGACAAATAAATTGACTTTCTCTGCTGCAGCTTGCCCTCACACACTAACTAACATCCAATCAGTAGAAAAAGAGACACACACTGATGTCACAAGATTTAATCAAAATGTTGCAGCTGGATTGCCATTAGGATTGCTGTGTTTTACCAAAAAGGTTGAGATGTAGTCCATTAGCAGGGTGAGTCACTGCGGAGTCCCAGTCACAGCCTCCCTTCCCTCTTCCCTGTGAAAAATCACCAATGTGATGCGCCGGGAAGGCTGACAGCTGTGTAAAGCAGCACACACTTACACCTGTCCAGTCACATTACAAGTCCGATTATTCCCCGAAAAATAAACAGCAGTGCTTACTGCAAAAGTCCTGCTCTCTGCATCCACACTGCATTTGTAATACAGCCATAGTCCTTATAGATGTCCCCTACACTGCATTTCCAATTTTCACTCTCTTGTCACACCTGTCTATTTTTAACAAACTTCAACACTGGGAGCAGCAGAGTATAGGCCACTATACTTTGCTCTGTTCAACAGATGTAGCACTCTGAAAACGATAGAAGAATATTATTTCTCTCACTTTGAAATCAATGTGAATTGACTTTAACGTCAGCTCCGCCTTCAAGCAGACAAACTTTTGAAATGAAACACTTCATCTGTGGTGAAAGTTTGAATTGCAGCTGTACATTGAGTTCAACTGAATTTTCATCTTTTGATAACTCAAAAGGTCATTTATTGGTGTTTTGATCTTAAGCAGACAAAAATCAATACTTGTCTGCCTGGCTCAACCCTCCACTTTTATTCTCACAGGTTTTCTTTTGCACATCTTTCTCCACACTTTCCCCCCTCTTCTGTGTCCTTCTTTCTCTCCATTTCTCTTAGTTTTCCCTCTTAGGCTCTTTTCCTCCTTCTTTGTTAGTTCTTTTGTACTTCACTGTATACAGTGAGGAGGTGTGAGCATCTCCCCCTCTCTCTCCAGGCTGTGTGTGTGTGTTGGGGGGGGGCAGGTAAAGGTCAAAGCTGACAGCCTTTTAGCAATGCTGCCAACAGCGCACAGAGGAAAACACACAGACAGACAGGCGGATGGAGGGAGAAATGTGTGCAGAAACAGACATAAAGAATGAGGGAGATGGATGGCTGATGGGCGGAGGGGGGGGGGAAGCTAAATAGCTGGCCAGATGGATGATGAATGGATGGAAGACGAGAATAAAGAGCAGACAGGCAAAGGGATGGATGGATAGACAGACTGACATTTTAATCTTTATCTATCTAGGTTAGTTGTTTCTGTATTCTATGTTCAATATAACTTAAATATACCCATTTGGTCTCCACCAACTCCTGAAGGAATTATCTGGCTCTTTAGCTGCTAAATGCTCCGCCATATTCACCAGCTAGTTGCTAACTTTGTCTGTCTGTCATTTGGTGCAGGGCAGGTTCAGAACTTTTTCACTGAAAACAGCTGCTTACTGCAGCTGTAAATGGCGTTGATGAGAGAGGCAAGACTTAAACAAAACACTAGGGTTTGTGTTTAACATTTAGCAACGCGGTTAGCTGACTTTTTCTCTAGTTAGTTACATGCTAGAAGTTTTGACTCACCAATGCAAAGAAAATAAAGCGGTCTAGCTTTGAAAATGGCGTCCGGCCTCAGTGCCCATGTTGGACTGGAATGCCGTTTTGTTTATATCCATACTGGGATTTTAGATTAGCAGCATGGAGGTACAAATTGAACATGAAATAACATCACTTAAAATTAGTTATTTGAATGTTTAACTAAAGTTCTTACCATTCAAACAACAAAACATCACTCGTCTAAGATTCAGTTAGAACTGGCACAGTGCCCTTTCACCTTTACTAACGTGACCAGTCATTGGATATTCTGGTCCGACTTGGACTGGGGCACAACCTTTTCAGAGCCCTTGGCGTCTTTTCTTTTTTTTCTTCCTCTTCCCATCTTCTAAAAACTGGTAAATCCCATTTCATTCTTGAAAGTAGGTTGGTGCACTACACGCTGTAGTCTGTTTTTTCCATCGCTCAGCGCTACGTCGCATTTCATTGCTCTGATTTGTTGCTCTTGAGGAAGGTTCCAGACATTGGATCCTCCAAATTCGGGAAAGAAGGCCGCATTTCTCGGCCGCATTTGAAGGAGCCTTCGAAATGGGACGTCCTTGAGGATGCGGCCCCTGAATTGAGACACAGCTTATAGTAATCTGCTCCATATGATTAATGCAGCTTTAACAATATAGTACAATATTATTATTACCAGAAACTGGCAGTGTAATTATTACTGGCTTACTTACAGGTGTCAATTGACTGGTATAGCTTTACTGATCACTGTACCGATTCTACATCTGTACCTTTTTTTTAAAAAGTGTCTTTTTATTTCAAAAGTCTGCTTGTTAAGGGACAGGGTGTGTTATAGTCAACTGTATGAAACCAATGCATGGTCCAAATCTATAGGGGACTATCAGAAGGGTCCACAATGTTGTATAGGAAAGTTACAAACTCCTCTGATTTCTCTATTTATCTAATTGGACAATGTTATTATTCTCCCGACAACAGAAATGGCATGTAACAAGCAGTGTAATTGAGAAGGCTACTACTCCCAGGTTCACAAACCTGCCCCTGACTACAACTAACCATAAGTTTCAAACCATGGGGACTGCAGGTTTGCAGGTTGCTCCACACAGACCCCTCACCTCTTCTCTCTGCTTCCATTTAAGTTCATTTGTTTTTCGCTGTCAGGGATGTTGTAGCAGGGACGCAGGCGAGCCGCATCCCACAAATGACTCCCCGGAGAGCAGAGAACACGGCGACACCTCTACAACCAAGAAATATGGACAAGGAGGCTAAATCAGGATGTATGAACGGAGAGGGGGAGCAACAAGGAAATATGAAGAGAGGAGTGATGCAGAAAGGAAGAAAAGGTTGTATGCGGAGGGCATGAGAACGATGAAAGAAAGAGAAATAGAAAGGCCAGTGAGCCCAAGAGGCGAAAAAAAGAGAAGAGAAAGAAGAGTAAGAGAGAAGGAGGAAAGATAATGATTTAAAAAAATACATGTCTGAGAGGTCTTGCTTACCCAGGTGTGTGTGGTGTGTGTATGTGTGTGTCTTGGTCTACGCATGTGTGTAAAGGATGAATGCACTTGCAAGAGGGGGGAGACAGATGAGAGGCCCTGACTGAAGTGACACTGCATCCCTCCTCTCATCATCCCTAAGACTCGGGAGGCACCACACACACACACACACACACATTAACTACAAACCTAGTGTAGAAAGAGAATAAGGTAGCAAAGGGAAAGATGTGAGGAAGAATAGAACAGGGGGAGCAGTGTGTCAGTCCATGGGGAATAATGAAGACAGTAACAACTGACATGAACATCATCAGGCTGAGACACCCAGTTCCACCGCATCAAACTATGCTTCTGTTGCAAAGGGGGAAATTCACTCAGCTTTATTTTCTCATGTTATCTTTGGAGTCGTACATAAAGGTGAGAGGGCTACAGATGTGCATACTGTAGGAGTGAATTTCAGTCAGCTGACATGGGCCGCTCAATAACTCAATGGTTTTGAGCAAAAGGTGAGCACAGTGAGTGGAAGCTAAGATGGATGGAGCAAATGCATGGAAACACACTACCCACTTATTATTCTTCTCTCAGAATCTACAAAAATACATTCCCCATGGTAGACAAGAAAAAGTCCAGCAAGAAACCATACACAGGTAAAACAGCAGCATCACAACACCTCCAAAGGTTACATTATCTCTCCTGCAGGTCCCATGGCAGCAGCTTCACAAATGGATACCCAGATTAAAAGGATTAGAGCAACATAGAACTGATAACTCAGCATATGTTTAGACCATTCTGGAGTCCACAGATAAGATTGGGAAGACCACTTCCCACTTGTGAACACATATTTTTTTTTATGTTTAGTGAGATCTAATCACGTTAAAGTGCTAACATTAAAAGCAACTTCTCTTCCAGTTCAATTTTGCATCCCTCTATCTGGAGCTTAAGTCCCAGTGGCACACCGTTACAACTGTTACACAGATGACTCTTCGATTAGATCAGGGCTCGTCTTTATCAAAAATCTTACTCTTAGGGAGTGTATTGAAAGTAAAACTAGGACCAAAAATCAGAGTACAACATCTCCGTTTCATGACTCACAATCGCAAAATAGAAATTATTGATGAAAACACATTACAAAATTATACAATTTCACACATATTTAAGTTCACATTTATCGATCTGTCTTAAAACAATACTCACATGCCCACATGCATTGAAACAGTTTTTGCTGGCTGTAATCATTCAAGCACGGAACCCCACGGTCAGTTTTGTCCAGTGACAATTCCAATAAAGTTAATTCAAACAAGATGGCCGCGTCGTCAACAATGTTGACAAAAAGAGAGAAAGTCAGAGTTCCTTTGTACAATTCTACTATGAACAGAAAGTAAGAAAAGAAATCTGTCTGTTCTGCAGTTTTATATCACAGCAGTCTCAAGATGTAAAATACTACACCAGTAATATTAAAACAAGCTCCGTTTATAACGCATCTTTTGACAGCAGCCATGTGGGGAATCGACCCTTGGAACTGCTCAAACTGAAAAACAGCTGACCCAAATTTCTGACCTGCCACAAGTCCAACTGATCGTCTGAGAGCCAGATCGTTGATCAGGCGTCGTGACCCCCGTCAGACTGCGCGTCAATCCACAAACGATCTGGCAGCATTTCGGCCTGATTCTAAAATTAGTCTGGGGCTAAAATCAGTACAGTGTCTACCCCACTTTAGTCAAATCCAGTCGGTATCTTCCAAAGTTACGAACTTATTAATACAGAATTCCGTCTCCCGCTGTTTCCCGGACAGCTGATCCATGCTGAGCTGTGGTGGAGGGATAAAAACAGAAAGAGGGAATTCTTTACTGAAAAGACTGTATCCTCATTAGACTGCTGAAGCCTCATAGTAGCTTCAGACAAACTTTGGAATGTAATTTTGCACAGCACAGAGGCTGTGGATTTTGTCCCCCATCACTACCATTGGAAGTGCATTATGAAGGGATTTCTTAATGGCCAGTATGAACAGGACAGGTGATTACAGAAAGAAAAACCTGTTTCAATGTACATATGGGCCCCTTATTGTTTTAAGGCAGACTTGAAAGATTGTGAACCTATCCTTTAGATAAATAGAGAAGTATGACAAGATACAGTAGTTCAGTTGTTCAGGTAAGGACTATTAAACACTATTCTGTTTTACCTAAAACTGACAAAAATGACACACAAATTCTTTACAGTATTTTACACTTGGTCACAACATCAAGGATAATGCATGCATATCTAGTGTTATTTTATAATAATGTATAGTCATGGGGAAATTATTGAATGTTATGTAATGGAGCTTTGGTGTTGAAGTGATTACTCTTAACAAAATCAGTCACAAGAAGTTTGAATCCAATCAGTCTCTTTAAAGAAGTAGGTCAAGTCAAGTTTCTATATGTTTCCACACCTCCTGGAATCTGCCTCACGTTTGTGCTGTCACTCACCACCTGGTGTGAACTAACAGGCTCTGAAGCTAAATCCTGGAGGAGACAGGAGTCATATTTTAGGTTGATTAAATACTGTTAATCCAGTGCCTGTAACAACACTTCCAAATATGTGTCACTGTGAGAGTTCTGGGGCATTTAGGATTGACTGCCTACACTATCATATTTGATAAATACAGTATGGACTCTGATTACAGAGTAAAACTGGAGAGTGGTCACAATATATGAAAAATGCTGTCTTCTTCCAATTTCCAAACAGCTATCTGATCACTCCTCTTTTTTCTCTGTGTGTGTGTGTGTATGTGTCTGTGGACAGTACAGTATGTGTGTGGTGTAGTGCAGCTTAGATCAGGTAGCTGTGCCTCTAGCATTGAGGCTTATCAGCTGCCACACAGGAATATACACACACAATAATAACACACGTACACACACGCAACACACAACATTTGATCAATACCCTTCATCCATCTGAATACACTAACCCAATTTCAAGTGAAAGACTCAGACTCAAAGGTGTTTTGTTTGTGGTGTGTGTGTGTGTGTGTGTGTGTGTGTGTGTGTGTGTGTGTGTGTACTCAGAAGCATCTATAATTCATAAATTGCATATGACTCATATTCCATTCAACAGGTAGGTTGAATGGATGAATTATTCGTTTTCGCATCATTGGAAAATTCTTTCCATTTGGATATTTCACTGGTTCAATTCGAAAGAAAGAAAGAAAGAAATGATGCACATTGTATTTAATTAAAGTTTGTTCATTCCGAAAATTCTGTGAATGATTATAACCTTTACAGCACCTGTGGTATGGGTACAGCCATTATTCAGGGATGACTGACAGCTGCAAACATTTCTCTGCCTCATCATCATTTTTGTATGTTTGCACATAAATCAAATGTACTTTATTTCCTTTTATTTCCTTGTCAGTTAAAATATTATTTCACACTGATATGTTAATATGTTAATATGTTTCTGTTACGCAGAAAAAATGCTAAATATACAGAATATTTATGATAATAATGATAATAATTATGATAATATGATACAGACAACAGAAGTTGAATGTGCGCTTAATACCACAATGAAATTCTGTAGAGCAACATGTTTGACAGCAGCAAATGCTTCCCTGCCTCATCGTTTCTTCTGTTGCACAGGACATTATTACGTGCCTGCCCTCTGGTCAGGGATCTGCAACAAGGCTTTAGACTCTTCCTGCAATAAACAAACACTGCAGTACCTTCCCCATCACTATCTGATAAAATCTTGTTCCAGTAAAGATTTTTGTTGTTGTTGATTTAGTTTTGAATTACCTAACTGAAGGGGAGAATGAGGTAAGATGAGAAGTTAAAATAGCATTCTCACGCAGAAGCAGCCATTTCACTCAATCTGTTGTGGAAGTTAGCGCACGGAGATCTTGGTAGGTCTTTTATTTTGAAAAATTATACTGTACGTTTCTATTTCCAAGTGAATTCTGCTGAAGTCTAGCCAGTGAAAGATTTTTAGCTAAGCTCAAGTATAGTGTGTGTTGATATGTTTTTACCTCTTCTGACAGACTTGTTCAAAGATATGACCAGTATTACCATGGCAACAAACAATCTAATCATGGTGCTCACCAGCCTTTGTTATTGCCTTCAAGATTACAAAATTACATTAATACACAGCAATTATGACAGTTATGCCCTGTGATACTTTTTACTGCTGAAAAGAGACAACTCTGTGTGGAGCCACTAAGCAGAAATTAAACTTCAGTTAGATGTTGAAAGCTAGGTATAGAGACATTTAAAGATCATATATGCAAATAAGAACTAGAATAAGTATCAATAACTCTGTTTTTTTGTTGCCATTCTACAATTAGAAGATTCACCCCAACATGTAACTTATCCCACTATCCCATCTTAACCCCCACCTCAAGACATCATAAACAGGTGAATGGTAAGGCTTCAGGCCAGGTTTGGCTAAATAAAATGATGGTTATTGGTTTGGACCTGAATCCTTCAGGCTGGGTCAGGCATGGCTCAAATTTCAGGCCATGCAGTAGTCTATAGAGTTGCAAGGTGTGATGAGCTATTTCGGGCAGCCCTGTAAAAATGTCCCATTCATTTTTCCCATAGACAATGTTACCTAACTCATCATCAACAAAGATGAACTGTGTTAGACTTTTTACAGCCTGTCTACACAGAAAGTGTTTCAGTCGCGTTTTTCAGTCATCTGTCTCACACGTGGACTGAAACTGCTGTTGCTCTGAAAATGTGCTGGTTTTGCTTCATAGGCTGTGTAGACATTGTCTAAGGTACAAGCATGTGTACATAAAAACTTTGTGGAAGAAATCAACTATGACTAAGGTTAGCAGAGGAAACATCTGTCAATGGGCACAACACCAGGCCTAATCAGGGAAGTGAGCTTCTCTTTGCCACCACCTTTATGAATCTGCTGAATAAAGTCTCTCCCTATAAGACATACTAATCATTGTAAACTGATGTAAAGTAATCAGCACGTTGCTTAGTTTAAAAATGCCGTTGAGTAAGATTACACACCAATACCAGCAGGGCTCACACCAGTATACTGTAGGAACAACAAGTCCTCCAGCCCATACGACCACATAGGTTGTTTGTTCCTAACCTCTAATACGACCCACAGGAGCGTTTCCTAAATTAGCACCCCTACCGCTGGCAGGCGATATGACTCCAAAAACAACAGAATAGGTCGTTTGCCAATGATTCCCAAACGACATATATAGGCGTACCTGACCTTCGTCGTCGTGGCAACAATAATAAACACATGATTAACATTGTGAAGCGGTCGCAGTTTGGTTAGGTTTAGGAAAAGATCATGGTTTGGGTTAAAATAAGTACAATAGTAAGTTAAGTTTAGTAAGTTAAGCTCAGTGACGTGACTTAAGGAGCGACTAGAGGTCGTCGTACATACAAATGTAAATATGGGTTGTAATAAGCTGCTGCATAAACGACCTCTACAGACGTATTTTTGGGGAGGACAGTCTCCTTAGAAACCAAGACTAAGAGTCCACAGCCATGCTAACAGCTGTGTGAAGGCTGTACTTAGGCCTTTGAGCTAAATGCTAACATGTTCACAATGACAATACTAAAATGCTGATGCTAAGCTGGTATAATATTCACCATCGTAGTTTAGTATGTTACCATGCTAACATTTGCTGATTAGGACAAAACAAAGTACAGCTGAGGTTGATAGGAACGTCATTAGGATAAGTCAGTAGGATTCATCATCTGGGAGCCATGAATGTCTGTACAAAATTTCATGGCAGTCCATCCAGTGGTTGTTGAGATATTTCAGTCTGGAAGTGGTGGACAGACCGACTGATGTACAGATCGACACTGCCACCCCTAGAGCCACACCGCTAGCATGACTAAGAACCAACAGGAATATAAACAGTTTATCTGCTGAGTAGAAAAAGGTAACACAATTAAATTGTTTTTCTTAGCTTTTGTTGTGTCACCCTGACATCCTCTGTGCGTGTATGTGTGAGATTAAGAGATAGACAGAGAGAGCGTATGTTTGTTCTGCCCACTCCTGTCACCTAACTCTTTGATCAATCACTGTGCTTGGTGACAGTTACCATGACAGCCAGTCACATGATCAGAGAGCGCACCACAGGTGTGTGTGTGTGTCAGCACAGAAACCCTGAGGAGTGACCTTGTACCACACACACACACACACACACACACACACACACACAGTACTGCCACTATCATTCTCCTTCAAAACTGAACACACAAACACACTTACAGTACGTACACAAATATAGAGATTGAGAAAGATCACTGATGCTCTCTCTCTCTCTCTCTCTCTCTCTCTCTCACACACACACACACACACACAAACCAGCAGACTCACACATAAACCTACAGAGATCAAAAAGATCCATACTGATCTTATTAGTAATGAGTGGTCAGCCAATTAAAAAGCTACTGGATGGATGTAACTATTGCCTGGTGGGTCACAACATACATACACACACACACACACACACACACACACACACACACACACACACACACACACACACGCATACACACGGCTAATCTTACTTTGTTTTGGCTGGAAGCCTGTTCCGTCAGAGGGTCAGTGTGCAGCTGAGACTCAACTGTGGTTATTAGCTTGCGATCAATCAAGCTTTCCTCTCTACTGATCCTCTACGTACATACACACACACGCACACACACACACGCACACACTATCAGCACAGGGAGAGGAACGGAGTGGGGAGAGGTTGATGGAAGGAAGCGATGAGGAGAGGAGAGCTAAAGAGAGATGGAGGAGTGAAAGGTGGAGAGGATGGTGAGTTTTGTCTCAACCTTTCTGTTTGCCTCCGCATTGATCTCTGCCTCACCTCAACACTAAGGTCGGCCCACACACACATATATTTGCTGAGGCCCTGGCTTTCGACCGCCTGACTGGTCAAATTAAACCCAGATCACTGCAAGGCTCCAGGGACGGACACACACACACACACACACACACACACACACACAAGTCGTCACTGTCAGTGGAAGATTTTAAGCACATATTTTTAGACGAGTTTAACGTTTTAACACACACACCAACAGTATTGAGGACATGTGTGTGAGACAGTGTGTATTCTGAGGACACAAACACACACACACACACAGCACTATGGCCTGATGTTGTCTCTACTTGCAAAGACACACACACAGATGGATAGAGTCATACAAGTTTGTGTGTGAAAGCATGTTTTTGTCTGTGTGTATGCATTTGTTTGCGAGTGTGTGTGTGTGTGTGTGTATAAAATGTCTCCTTGTACTTCTGCTGTGTCAGCACCTCAGACAGACAGCGCTGTTGTTGTGTACCCACAGAGGAAATAAAATAACAGCCCACGTCTTTTCAACCCACAGACATCTCTCTCGCTCTCTCTCTCTCTCTCTCTCTCTTTCTCTCTCTCTCTCTCTCTCTTTCTCTCTCTCTCTCTTTCTCTCTCTCTCTCTCTCTCTCTCTCGCTTTCTCTCTCTCGCGCTCTCCTCGTTTCCACCTTTTGCATTAATTCTCTCCTCCTCTATCTGTACTCTTTCCTGCATGTTTTTTTCCTTCAATACCTCTTCTCTAAATTTTCTGCTTCTCTACATTCAAATAACCAAAATAATTCATTTGGTTTTATTACTGCAAAATTGTGATTATGTTACACAGAGACACTCATAAACATACGGTCGCTGTCTAATATAAGTGGCTTTTTTGCAAAGAGTCTTGTTTTATTTATTGTCTATATTTTTACAATTTTTCCAGTTTATTTCTGATTGAGAATGCCCAGTTGCCTATGCAGTCATTTGTTTTTAAAGGGGAAATACAGTAGAAAGCATGAAACTATGGGGAGAGATGGATGGATGATGGAGGCAGAGGAAGTTGAATGTCTGGCCAGATGAATGATGAATGGATGAAGACGAGCAACAGCAGATGGGCAAAGGCAAGAAGGGATAGATGGACGATGGTCAGAGCCAATACTGGTGCCAACCAGATTTAGTTAAAACAAGTGAAACTGGGATCAGTTTAAGCCACACACTATGAGTTTTTCTTCAAAGTGGACAGTTGGCATCTGAGAGCACAAAATAAATCAAACACCACTCATTTCCATGCTCCAGTGTTTGAGCCATGTCCTGGCTGCCCGCTGCGTTTGAAGCCCACATCCTGCAGTTTGAGGTGCAATGCTGCCATCTTCTGGACCTTCACACTAACCAGCAGGTGGAGTTCACCCCCAGTCATCCTCACCTCTTCAATAACATCCTCAAATCTCAAATCCCTTTGTGCTCACAAAACTTGGAAGACATGTGGATGAATGTGAACCCTCCTCACTTGGGTTGTAAGAGATGTTTTTTTTGTCATCTGAAAAGTTGCCCCCCCTAATCATCAGCTGTATTGCTGCACATTTCTTTCTCTTTTAATTAATTTCCTTCCATGGAACAGATGTGAAAATACAAAGGTGAAGATGTGAAACATTCTGTGTGCATTGTCCCTTTAAATAGAACAGATCCATTAGTAATAAACCTCTAATTACTGTATGAAAACATACTGTACTGAATATGTGGCTGTATTTTATGCATTCAGTTGGTTAATAACTTCATGATATACATAAAGCGTTTACAACCAGCTTCCACCAGGAACTTGATATATCTGTTGTGGAACACACTTTTAAAGAGTCACATACTGCAAAAAACAAAACAAAGGGATCAGAAGAGAAGATAAATGAGCCTTTGAGTGCATGACTTGCTTTCAGCCACCAGAATAAACTTTATTTTGTTTTTCTCCCATGAGTCCAAGTAGCACTAACAATGATGACTGCATTCACTATGCATCCCAGGTGGGGCTCAGTTCCTGATTCGATGGCTGAAATGAAAACCAGCAGCCAGTCTCTGAGCCTTGAGGAGCAGAGCTGAGAACCACTGCTCAAACATAAGCAGCTTAAAGTCTCACGGCTAACTTCATTCTCAAAAACATGAAAAAGCATGCCAGGTGCAAACTGGTAGAAATAACCATGAAAATAAGATGTGCCTGTTACTGCATTTATTCCACAGAAACGGGGTAAATAGGCAACAGTTTTCTGATGGGTTGTATTTCACTGAGAGTCAACAACTGAGCTATTGACATATGAAAAGAGCCAAAAAACTTTTTGTCTGAAAGTGTGATGATCAGTATAATCAGCTGTACTGTAGAGTTTAGTTCAAATGACTAATACATTGTTACCAAATTGTCATCTGTTCAGTGAGGTTTTCTGAGGGGTTAAGGTGAGGTTAAATCATTTTAATTAAAACAGCTATACTTGTAGTGATGAACCTACAGAGAATTATCGCCTGAATCTGCAGCTTCCCTCGGCTTTACAGAGCTTTATAGTGAGTTTCAGCTCATTGTGTAGCTGTCCGGCCCGCAACTTTACTGTTTTGGTTCACTGTCACCGTCTTTCCTAAAATCTTTTCAGTTTCAAAAGGATTTACTTCCTGAGAACTGACTCTTCTCTTCTTGGTCATGTGGCACGACAACAGTTCTCACTCGTGAGTACATCGGTCTCAGTCACACACACACACACACAATACACATGTCTAATTAGCATTCCCAGTGTGTGTGAGTGGGAGTGGTATGACAGTTTGACAGTGCTCGTGTCCCTGTAGTCCTGTGTCAGCTATTCATCACAAGTCCCAGGATACCAGCAACGCCCCCATTCCCACCCTTCTCTCCACACTCACGCTCCAACCCCGTCACCCCCACCCCGTCACGCTCACCTTCTGCACTGCTGACTACGAGTGCGATATGAGACTAATTTAACGGTTTACGTCCTAACAAAGACGTATGAAGTATGAATGTTGTATTGTTTTAAACCTGTCGTGTTTCTTTAAACTGACATATTTGGCTGCTTCTGCTGTCAACAAATGAAACAGTAAGAAATAACTGGAATGCTAATAGTCATAACAGCATTTCTGGTGAATTAGCAGCATGCTGCATGTACCCAAATGAGCTGCGTGGTTACCAATGTTACCACTTACAATTACAATGAAGCATACTGATGGTGATCCCTTTCTTTTGACTCCTATGATCTTAGAAGAAGGCTGCAAAGCATGCAGAGTAAAACCGATGTATTAAAAGTTTCCTCTCCCCTTTTCCTTTTCTCCTCACTGCCCTCCCCCTACCCTCAGTTACTACTCACGCATTGGAACGCATTTACACATTTCTTTTCTTCTTTGTTGTTGTTTTTCCTGCGTTAAGGCTTTTAATGCTATTTGATGAGAACCCTCAAAGGAACAGTTCTACTCTCTGGGAAATACGTTTATTGGCTTTCTTGCTGAGAGTTAGATGAGAAGATGGATACTGCTACCACAAGCAGCATGTTAGCTTAGCATAGCTAGCCTGGCTCTGCCCAAAAGTAACAATGTCCGCCAACCAGCACGTTATATGTTGTTTGTTTAATCCGTACAAAAACCAAAGTGTAAAAACTACATTTTGTGGTTCTACCTTTTGACAGAGAAGGGGATACGCATCAAAAAATGACACATTTCAATGACAGGAAGCATAAGCAGCGTACTCACGACTTTTCATGCTACAAAGAACTTTTTACCTTGGAAAAAGATTACAGAAAATATGCTTTCATACTAAAACTGCTTCTAGCCATTATCTCTACTTGAAGTAACATAAAAAGCTTTCTGGGTAAGATGCTCTAGGACATGCATTACACTATACCAGTCATAGTATCATTTGTGGTGGATAGTATAAATAAATAGTTGATTGATCAATTACTTTGCAAATGAGTAATAACTTGTTAGAATGGATCCATTAGAAGACGTCTTTGATTGACAGATTATGAGCTCAGGTTTGTAGGTTGTATGGATGTATAGGATGTCTTAACTGTTTATTAATGACGTATAAATGTATGATAAGGTTTGCATTCTAGCCGTGTTTGATGGTGTTTCCTGTTCACTTTTTATCCATAGCCCTGGTCACTGTGCACACATTCACGATCCTCATAGTACACATTTAATTAATTTTTGTTTTAGTGTTGTTGTTTTTCTGCCTGCTTCGACTTTCAGTAATGTTTATATTGTATGATTTGTCTGTGCAACTAAACTAAACATTTATACGTCGGATGTATTACATGCATATTTTGGATTTTAGCTGACTGAATAAGCAGGTATGTGTTCATGTGTCACTGAAGGACGGACACATGTTGGCTGCTGCAGAGTGACTTTGTAACCTTTCAGCTACAGGATGATCTGTGTAAGCACTCTGACATCCTTCCACACATTATCATCACATCAACAAATGATGTACTTCAGATGTGCTTCAGTACCTGCTACAAAGGACTAGAAGAAATATTTTTTCCTCTGATTTTTGTAGACATCAGAGTTTAACAGCACACATGGAAGTCCATGAAAACTGTCATTCTGCTGCTGTTTGGATGCCAATTAAACCTTGTTTCGATATTTTATATGAACTTGCCACATACTGTAGTGTTATGATTACAACCAGCAGGTGGCATCAACAACTTCCTTCTTGCTAAGCTCTTCTTCGCCAGCGACAAACATTGTGTGACAATCCCCACATCTAATTTCACCTCCTCTACGTGCCTTACAGGATACCAGACCTATAAAAAGCCAGATGTGTGAAATCTGAAATATGTTTGTTTGTTGTTTTTGTCTACTTACACGCAGGGATTTTTTACACACGCTCTGCATGTATAGCAGACCACAGTGAAATGTGAAATCATGTTGAAAATCAACCTGACTCTTACACTCAGTTGAAATATGTTATGCCAAAATATTTTTAAAAAATCTCTGGTGTTGGTGCAACTTCTGCCAAAAGGGTGTATGAAGACTTACAGGAAAACAAGTCAGCAATGGTTTGCCCAAAAAACTGTTGGTGGCCCACCGCACAGATGAGTTGATCTGGTCCCACAGAGACCTAACTGCTGGTTTTTTATTGTTTTTATATGATACATTTACATACATTTTTCATTTTATTTTTTCATCTTTAAAAATGTTTCATGTTTATGTTATAGGTAAAATATTCTACACTTTACGAATTGGTCTTCTCCATAAAAAATGAAGTCTAACAAAAACAATGTATTTCACTTAAATGGGGAAAATCTCATGCACATTGTTAAAAGTGTACTTTTACTGACATGTCAGCTGTTTGGTAGAGGCTCATAATTAGTCAGTTGAAAAAGAAATACAAAAAACAATTACCCAGTGTTTTTTTCTTCCTCTGGCTGAGACCATCAAGGGGTTAAAAAATGGTGGCTTGAAGAAGAAATCCAAAAAGGTCAGCAGTTTTACTCTAAAATCAGTTTTGGAAAATGTGAGTGAGACAAGTGAATGAGTAACAGTCTGTCCTCCATAAACACCTGCTGTGAACTCTGTGAAAGAGGTTGAAGATTAACAAGATTTGGTGTTTTTCATTCCCAACATGTGTGTGTGTGTGTGTGTGTGTGTGTGTGTGTGTGTGTGTGTGTGTGTGTGTGTGTGTATAACAATCTCCAATCTGCAGCTACAGCTAGGCTGCTTCTGCTAAAATAATTTGGTTTTGAATTTGTTTTTTTTTATGTTTTAATCAACACATAAAATTTAAAAACCTAAAAAGAAAAAGAATTGATGTCCTGGATTGGTGATTTTTCTTGCTGTCAACAAATCACATGAAAAGATGAAAATCAACAATGAATTAAACCTACTAACAAGTATTGTGTGTTTATCCAAAGCTTGATATACAGTATATTGTTCCTCTGTGCCATAGAGCTCCATTGTTGTCCAAAAACTATTAAGTTACACATCAGTGAGCCACACTGTTGGACTGGTTCACATGTTCCTTTATAACAATGAACATGGGCACTGTAGTTAATTTGACTCAATCCCGCATACACCATACACACACACAGCATGGTACAGCCAGAAATACTCACTAGCTCAATGTGTATTAATCCACCACTGAAAATAGTCCCCAACAAATGCACTATTTAGTCCTGTTTGAGTAACATTTATTGAAAACTGCAGTGCCCAGCCTTTTTTAAAAATTAAACTATATACGTGTGTGACCCTTTTTTAAAGTTTTACATCTTCAGTAGGCACAAACGGGGTTGGAGAGTGCCACAGATAGGGTAGAGACGTTTTGAGAGACAGACAAACACATTGTTGGTTTTTGTCTTTTAACTACATTTGTTAACAGTAAGAAACATCTAGAATGTCACTAGACATATCCTTTACGTGAAGCAAAATGCCTTAAAATCTCTGGAAGAGAACTTACTGTTCAAGAGATCTGCAAACAAAACTTTATGATTTTTTCCTTCTAACTCAAGCTGTGTGTTGAAAGTGACAATGTCTCTAATGCCTCACTGCTTGTCTGTCAGGTCTCATAATTGGCTTTCTCACTTGTACAAGCACCTCCAGGTGAGGCGCACACACACTCAAACTTTATACACACAGATGCATATACTTTCATGCATCCACGCCATGTAAAAATTGCAACAAACACATTCTCATATGCATTCAGGTGAGCGCACGCACGCACGCACGCACGCACGCACGCACGCACGCACACACACACACACACACAGTGAGCTACTGCAAAGGGTGTGAACACACATCGATCTGTAACGAGAATCATTGTGGGATTCTCACACCGTCTGACAAGAGGCACCTGCAGCCACACTTACAGATGTCATTAGAGAGGAGTCGAGGCTTTCTGTTACTTCCACTCGTTGACTTCACTTATTGTTTTTTGTCAAACCCTGATGAATCCAATTAGACCTAACTGGGACGAGTTGGACTGAATCTCTCCCTCAACAGCTCAACTTTGGGTTGAGAGCAGAGGAAAACTATGGATTGAAATCATTTTTACCCCCATCAACACATAAGAGAGCAGCTCATAAATACCGAGGAGGAAAGGAGATCTTCTCCATGAAATAATCTTTATCGTTCTCTCTTTTGCTCAGGATTTGAAGGTTTAACCAGGGGACTGATTGAGCTATTGGTCCTCAGAGTTTGGTTTAGTCAAGCTGTAGAAAAAGCTATTGAGTCCATTTGTGAATTTATGTAATATTTATTTATTTAAGTCCCGCCAGTACATTTGCTGTCTCAGTGCACAAATGTGATATTTTTATGGTGAATAAGATTTCTTTGTCATTCAAATCAATATGCGCAGTGATAATGTGTAAATCATCTTGTTTTTTTCTGAGGACTTTATTTTTTTGTTGAGTCTGCCAGGAAGACTGTCTAATCCTTTGTTGCTAGGATTGGCTTGTCTCTAACCTCAACCATGGCCCTGAACCTTAAAGCTGCACTAATTAATATTTTTATATTAACAACAATGGAACAAATAATGGAAAAAAGTAATGTGAAAGTTGTCACTCCCACAGATAATTATGTGTCATTATTTTCTGTCGACTGGACTCATTCCTTCCATACATTATGGACAACTTTTCTGTCCTGTATGGTCATAAGTTGAATTTAATGTTATTGAAATTTAATGCATTTATTATATTGTATTTCTGTACTGCTTTGGCAATATAGGTTCCTGTCATGCCAATAAAGCTTATTTGAATTTAAATGATCACCCAATTCTGCAGATCCACAGAGCATTTTAGCATTTTTAACTAGATTATTACAAATTTCTGTAAGTATTAAAAGTATAATTTAAATAGCAAGTGTGACACACATGCATGATCACTATGTGCACTGCTATTTAAAGCCGCTGCTTGGTAAAAACTGTAACTTTTATAAACTTTGATATAAAGTATCAACTGTATCAAAGCTGCACATTCATGTCTCTGCATCTAACTGCTGCAAGTGTTGCCATCAAGCCCTGTGTCTCAGTATGTCTGATAGAAACTTTAATAGCTACCAGCATGAGACACTGATCAGCCAAGCACATCAGCATAGTGAGATCCAATATGTCACCACCATGCAGAGAGACAGGGAGAGTACGTGTGTGTGTGTGTGTGTGTGTGTGTGTGTGTGTGTGTATGTATGAGAGGAAGGCTAGCTAGCTACATGTGTGTCTTGTTAGCGCTGGGTGCAACAGTGGAAGTGGTGGCAGTAATGTGGGAATGACAAAGGAGCTCTTACTGTGAGCTATATGAAGACGTGCGAGCTCGGCGAGGGATCTGCAACATGTCATATCCCCTGGTGTGTGTGTGTGTGTGTGTGTGTGTGTGAGTGTGTGTGTGTGCATGTTCTCACTCAGGTACAACGGACACTGTCTCTGTGTTTGTATGTGTGATCTGCCAACCTACATTTGCTTTTTAGACTTCCAGCAAATGAACAACCCCAAAATGTGTAGTCAAATGTATAGAAGGTACTAATTATGTTTAACTGAAATCTATTTTTTGCCTCTATGAAAAGCTTATAAATCTCCAGATTACAACTTGGTCAGACACCACAAATGTAGCTACTGTTGTAACAACCACAGAACTCAGAGAGGCAGAATAATTAAGAAGTACCTAAAAATGGCATGCTGAAATGTTGAAAATGTCTAACAATGGTAGCATTTTGCTAAAAAAACAAAAAAATCACCCCAAGCTAGCAAATTCACTAAGACAAATAATTTGAGACAATTACATTTTTCATTGAGGTCTCATTTGGAGTTAACACACATACATTTGTCTAGTTTGAAGAAAACATATGAGGGAAACTTGCTGTGTGTCTTTCATAGATGTTAAGAGAAGTCATGGTTATTTCTATTCATAATATTAAAAACAATGCTAGTAATGATGCAGGTTAGTATGGTCACAGGGAGAAGCCTTGCCTGTTGTCTTTAGACTAAGTTCAGTAAAGTCACATTTTTAATTCAGCAGGGGAACATATGTTTTTAAGCTGAACCAACTTAAAATTATTATATTATTGTTATTATTACAGTGTAGAAACTATTAAAGTCAAACAACAACCAACAATTAAAAATACTGCTTTCACACTGCCATGGCATCACTCAGTCCACTAGCAGGCAGTAGTAATATTGCTGGTTATATTTCCACACCGTTAAAACACGAAATACAAATATTGACTAACTTCTTGCAGATAAATATTAAACTGATTTATAATAATCTGTTTCACTTTTCTTTCGTCACATTACCTGTCTCTGCCCATCCTCCCCTCTTTTCACCTCCACCTGTCCTTGTCTTCTCTCCTTTCTAATTACCTTCCCTTCCCTCCCCACCGGCACTGGTCCCGCCGCCGGCTCTCAGCAGGGTCCAGAGGGGCCGCTGCAGCAGCTGTACTCCAACAGGGGCTCTGCTTTCTGGGGATGTAGCTCTGGTGTGACTCACTGAACCGCTCTGGGAGGTTATATGGCAGGGATGCAGAGCAGAACGAGGTGACCTTCTGACCTCTGCTGAGGACTCCACACTGCATCCATCCATCTATCTATCTCTGCTGACTGAGGATCTAATGATAAGTGAAAGGAATAAGATAACCGGAGTAGAAACTTCAACCGTACACTAGAGGGTGCTGGTGGTTCAGCTGTGGCTTGTAACTACAGTGTGTCGCATTTCTCTCAAACTAAACTTTTGAGCCAGGCACTGCATTTACCCTGACACAAAAACATGCTTTAAGATTAATTTAAAGTGCTCATCCTTTAACCAGTGTCCCCATTTTGTGTTCTCATTTTGTCTGCACATATTCTTAGATCAACATGCCTCTTTAACGCCTGCACTAAAGCTAAAAACACTAATGGAAGTCTTAAAATGAATGTGACACTAAACAGTGCAGCTCACATCCTGCATAGATCAATGAGAGATCCATACCGAGTGCACATTTTGATTTAATAAACCTTTATTTAAATCAAAGAGCAGATAAAAACATTAAGGCAAGACGAGCAGCGAGCGCTGAGCTGCAAAATGGAACGTCAAACTTGAACTCTACAAGGCTTGATCGTTAATAAAAAAATAGAAAATTATAAAGCCAGAGAAAACAACAGAACACAATGTGAGAAAGGACATGTTTGTCTGTTGGTGTAGGACTGCATTCAAGAGATTTGTTATGTGTGTGCGTGCATGCAAGTCAGATGTGTGATTTACTCTGTGTGTAATCATGAGAGAACAGTTGCTCGCAGGACACATTTTCAGACATTTACTCAGTTAAACAATAAAGTGCTGTTATTTTATTGACTTTCTGTGACTGAAGGGATTTCCATCCTAAAAATAAACTACTAAGTCAAGCAGCTAGACTCTCTAGCACAGAGTTAGTAACAGCCAACTAAAGTGCATGTGTCACTGTATGAAACGTAAGCAAAAATCAGAGATACTGGAGACATTATTTGCTTTCTATAAGCAACTTGGTAACCAG
Source organism: Maccullochella peelii (assembly GCA_002120245.1). Taxonomy (NCBI): domain Eukaryota; kingdom Metazoa; phylum Chordata; class Actinopteri; order Centrarchiformes; family Percichthyidae; genus Maccullochella; species Maccullochella peelii. The sequence goes on along the minus strand of LKNJ01001393.1, from coordinate 64,176 downwards.
CTTTTGCTGAAATATAATTTGTTTTTCTCTCTGGTGCAATAAAAAGTCTTTTTCCTTTCTTTCACATCAGCTGACACAAACTGATGTACAAATGCTGCCATGCATTTCTTCAACGAATCTCTGATTTAGCTTTAGAGGTTTGTGATGCATTCCTTGTTGATGTCTGTTTAGTATTTACAATTGCAGTCAAATAAGCAGCACAGCGGGGTAGACAGTGGCATCAATTAGCATGTTGCAGAACTGCTGACGAGATTTCTTTGTCTTTTCTACGAGAGGATTTGGGACGTGAACGCAACAATGAGTCAAGATTTCTACAATGGTTGAAATGACTACAACTAAGACTGCAAATTTTTATTTGTGGTATAAAATGGTTGATTTTCACGCTTTCCTTAATCCGTACGGTAAGAATTTAAAGTATTAGGAAGTGCTTTAGGTAGTGGTGTTCTTAACTGAATAAAAGTTGAACAAAAAGTCCTAGTGATGCAGAATGTGACAAGAACCAGCACTTGGAGGCAACAACTAGGAAAGAGCATCGAGTTTATATATATATATAAGCATCAACCTGTCATCCAAACTTCATGCCAGACTTTCTCCATTTCATCTTAGTCTTACATACACTGCATTAAAGAAACAGTCCAACATTTTGGGAAATATGCTTATTCACTTTCTTGCTGAGAGAAGACTGGTACCACCAGCTGACTAAGCTAGCTTAGCACAAATACTGGAAATGGTGGGTAACAGCTAGCCTGGCTCTATTACTCTTTGTTTTTCTGTATGGATTAAACAAACAAGATATAATGTGTTAATTAGTTTAGCTTTATAGGTGGTGGCAAGTGTGCAGAGTGGACAAAGCCAGGCTTGCTGTTTCCCACCCTTTCCAGGCTTTATGCTAAGCTAACTGACTGTAGCCTCATATTTATCATCCTGATGCGAGAGTGGTATTCATCTTTTCATCTAACTCTTGGCAAGTTAAGGAGTAATCATATTTCCGAAAATGTCAAAGTACTCCTGTAGGTAAAAAACTCATTCAAGGTCTTCGTATTTGCCACCTGCTTTACACCTACTTTAACTTGCTACCAGTTAAGGCGTCCCTCTTCTCTCTGTCAAGAAAAATGGAAATCTGAACACTCTGTTACTTTGATTTTTAGTGGAATCCTCACTAAAAAATTGTATATACAACGAGACAACGAATAAGTCTGGCTGCCTCTTTAATTTGCTTAAATGCTTCTTTACTACAACTAAAAAATACCTTACCCTAAAAATTCTAAACTCATATGGATTCAAGTGAAATATGGCCTCTAATTAAACATCCAGATAAATCAAAAGATTTCACTGATTAGTTTTATGCAGTAAATAGGTTCATTTAGAAGCTTTTGTACATATAGCAGTGTTTTCCTAAAGCTACAAAAACTAAAAAGTGGACTGCTCCGAGCGTCTTTCTGTACAAAAAGTTAAATAAGAAATGTCTGCATGAGAAAAGTTCTACAATTTGTCAAAGCACACATAGGATGAACAGAAAGTGCTTTTAACCAAAACTGGACAACATGACTTATAATGGGTTTACTTGTATGTATGCACTTCAAAAGACTGTAAGTATGCATCTACAAATTCCAAGTACTGTCTAACCAGGCTCTGAGTGTGGAGATAATCTTACCTCAAGCACATGCACAAGAGAGTGGAGTTACAACTGTTAGAACTACATTTTTAATCTTTTTTTTTAAGCACACAGTCATCAGATTTTCACCTTCTTGTGTGTAAAAACAGCCATTAGGGTGGTGATGTTTCTGGTAGGGGCTTTGAAAAATTCAAAATGACAAAAATAACAGAGACAAAGAAATGTGACTGAACATTTATGTGTGTGTGGTGTAAGAAGCAGCGTGGTGTCACTCCTGGAGAGCCCAACCTCCAGAAACCTCCTACACCTGCACACCACACACACTCACCTCATTGGTTAAACAGGACTACACGCTGATTGGCTGTTACAGCAGAGTGTTATCATCTAGTAATGTTTTCACCTCCTATGTTCAAAGCTTGTTAAACTACAGACTCCAGCACACACAGAAATCACTCAAACCCGCTTTGATTTTTTTGCACAGTTTCTTTGAATGTTTGCTCTAATAAAATACCAAGAAGCACAGATACATGAGTAAAATGTGTGTGTTTTTCCCCATCCATCCCTATTTCTATGTGTTTGCATCTGCAAGCCCATCTGTCCATCCGTCCGTGTGTTTATCTGTCGGTTTTCTTGGCCCACGCCAGGTCATCTGATCGCGGTTTCTGCCCTGTAAGTCGTTGGATCAATTGCTCCATCCGTCTCCAAAAGCCCAGCTGGTCCAGTGGATAGTTACACCAACCTTGGATGTGAGGAAACATGGAAAAAGTGACAGAAAATGGAGCGGCGAAAGTGGAAGAAGAGAGTCAGGAAGGTGGAGAAAGAAGGAAAAGATTAGAGAGGAAGAAGCAAAAAAGTAAGGTAAAGGCAAGTGAGTAAGTAAGGTTTGTGAGGCTGTACTTGCTACACTGTGCACCACGGCCCTTAGCTAAATGCTAACATCGGCATGCTAACAACCCGTTTACCAGGTAATGCTCACCATGTTTGCGTGATGTGTGGATCTTACTTTAGCGTGTTGACATGCTAACATTTGCTAATTAGCACTAAACACAAAGTACAGCTGAGGCTGATGGGAATGTCATTAGTTCTGCAGGTATCTGGTCATTTTGACCTGGTGGTGGCGCTAGTTTAAATGTCAGGGGATCACCAAATTCTTTAGAAAAATAGCAAATTTCACGTAAATCCATTTAAATAGTTGTCAAGATATTTCACTCACAGCCATAAATATGCCAGGGCACCTTTAGGATTCATGTGTTTGTGGTTCATTGGTTCATGCTTTTCCTTATACTGTATAGATATTTTTTGTTTTATAAACACTGATAACTTATTACTGATATATTTTCTTCAATACACCTTACCTACAAAAATGTAGAATATATTATTCACTCTCCTGCCCAGTTATTAAAGTAACAGTGTGTGTCCTGCTCATAGTTCAGTTTGAAAATCCTAGCGCACCACTGAGTGTGTCTCCTGTCGGGCTGCCGACAGCGCTGTCAGCCGAACGCTCAGTCACACTGGACGGCAGTTAGACAATGACCTGAAGGATGACACTGATGTACAAGCCTAAGCGTTTTAGACAGATCAGTCCATAGTCTCGGAGCCCTGAAGGGGTTTTGCTACTGTATTTAGATATTTGTTTTGTCTGTGGCCCCGCCCACTGCTCCAGCAGCACCCACAGGGCGAACACTGGCTCGTATTGACCTGTTAACAAACTTCCTTTCTCCAACCTGTGTCTTTCCCCTCCTCTCCTTTACCTCCAAACATCCCGGACTCCTTTTCCTTGTGTCTCTTTTACTTTTTCACCTCTTTGCTTCACCTCAGATTTCAATCTTCTGTCCTTAACTTCCTCCTCCCTCTATTGTCCTCTTTCTTTCCCTCCTTTATCCCCATCTGCACCCCGATCCTCGGTTCTTCTATCTACATCAACCTCCTGTCTCACTCGCATCATCATATACAGACTAGATCTCAGAGGGGTGGAGGGATGAGGGGATTCTCCCAGGAGACATCCTTAGCCCCTACTAACACACAGAAACGCATGTGCACTTGCTCACACACACACATACACACTTCCAGATTCTTCATTCTTTTACACGTTACAGAACTTAAATAACTTTGAACTGTATGTTTAAGGTAAATACACTAATGTATGTATGGTTGCAGGCCAAAGTACATTTACATGTACACATGCATGCATGACTGTACAATAATGCCTGTACATACATACTGCTCCGAGACACACACACATCTATGCTGAGCATGTTACACACGCACAAGTCCCTCGACATTTAAGATAAAAGGCCGTTTTATTATTACCAGAGACACACACATACACGCAATCTGTACATTTGTATATGTGTGTGTACAAATGCAGTTTTATTTTTTAAGCCAACAGTCAATAACACGCGCTTACAAATGCAGAAATAAAAAAGATGTGAGATGCACAAGCACACACACACACACACACACACACACACACACACACACACACACACACACACACACACACACACACACACAGAGGCAAAAAGCAAATAGAGACATCCACAGGGGCTGTGTGTACTTAGGCTACTCTTGTCTGATGCTCACACACTACCACCCATGATGTGTTTGCATAGGGTGCACGCTATAGCTACGGGGATGTGTGTGTGTGTGTGTGTGTGTGTGTGTGTCCCTCTCTCTACTGGAAGACAGAGGTTTTGTTTGATTTCACTCTCTTTCCCTCCATCTCTCCTTCTTCCTCTTCTCGCCCTCTTGCTCTGTTTCTCCTTCTTCTTGCCACATAGTCCTCCTTTTTTTTTTATCCCAAATCCCTGCTTCCTACCCATCCTCTCCTCGCCCTCCCACTCTCTCCCCTACCCGCCCTCCCCTGTCCTCCATCCCCTGTCCTCCATCCCCCGTCCTCCATCCCCCCTCTGCCTGTGAAGTCCTATTTGTTAGAACAGACAGCAGGTTAGCATTAAATATACATGGGGATTGTCAGCCGGTGGCGAACACAAAGGCAGCTAGGCGAGCCCCAGTGGAATCCAAGCCCGGCCTAGGCAGCCAGCCTGGGGAAGCGGGGGGCCGTCGCCGTCCCCTGTGGGCCCCCAACTGCCGCCAACCCACCTCCCACCACACACACACACAGGTTAGAAACCGAAGAGGAGGTCAAAAAGACTAGTACACACACAGATGCTAGAGTATGCAGATGTACACATGTGTGCGTGTATACAAACACACACTTCCCCTGTGCCAGCCCCTCAACTTGCGCGCACACACACACACACACACACACACACACACACACACACACATCTGTCGTCCGCAGGGGCACAGGGTGACGTACAAGCTGAATCCCTCTTGTGTATCCTCCCTCTTTTCTCTCCCTCCCTCTCTCCCTCTCACCCACATGCACACAGAATACAGAATGTGGATCTGTTACGGAGGCCTTGTGCCTCTAAAGACACACGCGCATACAAACAGAACACTTTCTTTTAGTTATTTATAAGAAGCTGACAGACAGAAAGACAGACATGGCCGCCATTTTGTCCCAATCTGCCGAGAATTGTAAGTGAAATTATTCTGGAGTGATCAGCTTCAATTATAACTATGATCTAAAATGGCTGCCCACAACATGCACACTGATAAACAACTGATAGTGTCCAAAAGTGACGTTACACACATTCTGTCCTTCAGTGTCTCGATGCTGTGATGGATGCAAAATTAAAGAAGGAACGTTGTTTCTTCTTTTTTTGGGAAAGGACAGTCTAGTCTAATACCAATATGTTGCTATCAAGGTAAAATTATCCTTATCCAGCCAATACGTTTTTCTGAAACCATTGGTTTGATTTGTTTGTCTTTGATGAAGTTATCCTGAATAACAGTGTGCTCTTACTTTGAAATAAAGGCAACATGCGTAGAGCGCTGGAGCCATTAGTTGATTGGCATGGCCCTAACACTAGACAGCACATTTTTTACTGTTAATTTAAAAGTAATTTAACCACCATTTTCTAACTATTCCACAATCCTTCCTGAAGCACATTAAACTTTAAAGATTACATTATGTGGCAAATTTCCAACAAACTGAGTTCAATAATCAGCCTTAATGATATAATTCACTTAATAATCCACAACCTATAATCGATAAAACTCAAACTTAAATGTATAAAATTTAAAGTTAGGACGCTAAATCCTATACATTTTAGTGTTTGAATGACAAATTCGTATCAAAAAGTCCTGGTTCCATTAGTCAAAAATCAAATCAAAGCCCTGGTTCGAGTCCAGCTGGGGACCTTTGTTGCATGTCACTTCCATCACCCCTGTCAGGATTTTTCCCAATTCATTTGTTTCTATTTATTTATATTAATTTACTGAAATGTAGTGACGTAGTAGCTCTAGTATGTAAAACCATATATTTGTCTGATAGAAGTGGCAGATACACTATTTACTTGTCATGATAACACCAGCTCTTACCAGTAGTAATGCAGTAGTATGTCTCGTGTGGTGAGACATGGTGGATGCGGTGATGTTTCCGTGGCAACACCAGATGCCAGTCCTGGAGGAGCGTGACCCAGCGTGGGAGGCCGAAGTAGGAGTGGCTCCACTTGTGAATCTGATTGGTCAGCGTCACGAAAACGGCCAGGGCGAAGAGATAGCAGTCCCAGGGATAGGACGCCGCCAAGGCCTCTGCAAGGTGACAGGAGACAGACAGGAAAGAAAGAAGAGAGTAAAGTTAATAGAATAATTGATCAAACTGTTTAGTGTAATGAAGAGGGGCCAGCATGAAGGCATAGTGACTCCCACAGAGAAGATGCTGGCAGGAGCCTTGGAGAGATGAAGAGAAGATGGGGAAGAGTGGCAGCAGGGGAGAGAGGAGGAGAGGATGAAGACAGACAAGCAGGACGATGAGGAGAGAGGTTAAAATAGCCTATAATGTAACACAACATAAAATCAGACAGTAATCACAGACTGTTTGCCAACATCAGAGAGGCCAAGTGGAGATCAGTCATCTGACCAATGTTTTTCACAGTTTTTCATCACAGTGCTATCACCTCAGCACCACAGGCATCAAGAGGAAAATTTAAGTCAGTCAGTCAGGGGTGAGACACTTCACCCCTCTACGCCATCACACAAGAAAATCACGCTCTACACATCTCTACCATCCAAAGTCCTACAGATGTTCAAATGTAGCTATGAATCATCACCGCCCTCACCTTTTCATATTTAAACAATCCCACCGTCATACTCTGAAAGGACTACACATCATTCCTACTAAGGCGCCCTGGGACTGGACAGAATGTGTGCCGTGTTTTTATGTGATATTCAGATGAAGGTGTAGTTTCAGATGGAGGCTAGGGAATAGGGGACAGCGGTTTACTGGCTCTGTGAGAAAATCACACCGAAACAGCAATTGGAGTGCATCTTTCTTTAATGTGATGTATATTTTTTAAATAAATATGAGAAGTAAATAAATAAAATAAATGGGATTGAAGAAGAAAAAAATCAAAATCAAATTTTTTGTTCTCAATTTATGTGTAAAATGATGTAAATTCTCAAATAATGACCACGTCATTAAGACACAAGCAGGCCTTGGTTAAGACACACTATTACAAGAGAAAACCTTTTTCTAATTTCTTCTGTTTTACACAGGGATAATGAAGTTGGAAATGCCCCAAAGATGGCGGCAGCGTGGAGACGCAGCTTTGCAGGTGCTGTAGATCTACATTTCCTATAACACCCAAGGAGGCCGTTCATCTTAAGATAAAACATACTTGACAGAAATCTTTTAGAATTTTAATCATTCTGCATAACTTGATTGCATCTACTTGTCCAGAGCAATCATTGCTGATCACCTGTGCCATGGATATCAGCGGGATAACCACAGGCTCCAGCCGGGTCAAAACTGGCCATGCACTGGTAAATCTCCAGGAAATACTTGCCCACCACAACCTGCTGGGCTATTGTGTAATCTATTTCTCTGTTCTGCACAATGGACCACGATATGTAAAGAGCGGCGATCTGCCCTCCCCGTTTCGAAAGAGACCTGGTTTCCTGCTCAAGACGCTGCTGCACTCCAGGGCTGTTCAGCTAAATCCGGGGAACTGGTACTGTACATGTGAAAAATGGCATTAAAAGTGAAGCCGTTGTGTTCAAAGCGGTTAACACTAGAATATGTTCGGGTCTTGTCCTAACATATGTCCTTTATCATCATCCGAATTGACGGTACGTTTGTGATTGGGCAAATTAGCTAACAAGGTGAAAAAGTCATCTTTCATTTATATGTGACGTTAATGGTCACACAAGCGGCTTCAAACTGAGCAAAAGGGCACCCCGCTGCAAACTGTTCATATTGTTTTCATGATGGCAGCAGGAGCCATAGTTAACACCTCAACCAACGGTCTGGTGAGCGATGCCTGGTCGAACAGACATACAGTGTAAAATATTTACACACTGGAAAAAACTGTAAACCTGAAATGATATGAAAAGTACATTTAACAAGTACTGTACTCAAATACAATTTTGAGGTACTTGTACCTTACTTGAGTATTTTTATTTCATGCTACTTTATGCTTCTACTCCACTACATTTCAGTGGAAAATATTGTACATCATTCCACTACGTTTAATTGATGCCTGTAGTTACTAGTTTCTTTACAAATTAAGATTTTACATGCAAAACATATGATGAGCTTATAAAATCTGATGCATTGTTGTATATTAAACTACCCAACAGAATACAAAGTAGTTCAAATTAACTCCACCTTGACCAACTACAACAGTAAAATGCTGTTTACACATCTATGCATCAGTAATAATAATCCAGTAATATGATAAATAGCAGTCTCATTTTTCTGCATTGAGCACTTTTACTTCTGATACTTAAAAAGAAAATTCCAGTATATTTATTTCCCACAAATGTGGTTATTGTGGCTCTATAGGTCGTGCTAACGTTGTACTCACCACCTCAGTTATAGAGATTCAGGGAAACGAGGACTCACGCTGAAGTTGTGCAGGACTTGCAATGGGGTATTTGTTTTATTTTTTTACTTAAGCAAAGACGTGAATAGTTCACCCACCGCTCACCATTGACTGCATAGTTGAACTAACTGACATTCATTGTGCCTTCTTGCTACTTCTCATCTACAGTGAACTAGCTCAGAGTATGCCCGGCTATAAGGGAGCCAAATATTGACAACTGTCAAGCTATTTTTTTTTTCTTTTCAAACATTGGACATATGTGAACCAAAAAAGCATCTTTGTCAGCTGGGTGTAAGTATTTAATTATCTTTCCTAAAAGCAGAAATAAGCCTATAGCTATAGGAAGAGTACTTGAAGAAGAGACTGGTTTAAAGGGAAGTGGTTGATGTTCATAGCAGGGTTGCCAACTCTCACGCTTCTGGCGTGTGACACACGCTTTCACGTTCTGTCTCACGCTGCCGAAACAATTCTCACGTCAAAACACCGCGACAGCAACAGAGATGAACAGGTGAACGGATGTACCAGTTACGTAGTGTAACCCCCATTCTATGAGTATGGGCTCTTACTCTGTTTGGATCCGCGATATGTGCACGATGCTTATCGCCGTGTTGATCGGACAGCTGTTCTGGCAGAAAACCCTGCGCGGAGCCCAGAAGGCGTTCAAGCAAGCCAGTGAGTGAATGTGTTCACATTTGGCTAAGTGAAAGAGTATTCATGTATATATTTGGCTAAGTGAGTATGTGTGGTCATGTGTAGCTTTGTCTGTGTGTGTGTGTTCATGTATTGGCTATGTCAATATGTGTCTGGAGTAGGATAGGTTCCTGTTTCTTTTGTTTCTTTCTGGTTCTTGCTACTTATGTTCTGATATTGGAGTAGTTCTGACCGTGTTTGACTTTCATTAGTGAATGAACCTGTGTGCCCTTTAGTGTTTGTCTAATATTGTGAAATTGTGAGCATTTCCCAGGGTGGAAGTGGCTTAGTCAGGCAATATCCTTAAATCTTACAACATAAGGTCCCGCTCCCGCCACATGTGTAAGGTGCATACTTTTTTAAACCCTGATGGGGAATTGAGTCCAAATATGTGCACGTGATAAAGTGCGCGTGCTTAAGCCCATGGCATCAAAATCTCACTCCAGCCAGGTACCCAAAGTTGGCAACCCTGTTCATAGTGTCAGTGTTGATATGAGCTGACAGGTGACAAACCTGTCGGGACTCACACATAGGAGCAGCTGAGTGCAACAATTCTCAAATTAATATTATGCATGAAAATACTATTGAAATGCGAATACTGGTGTCATTTGAACGAATTCGGATTCAGACGTAATTGAGCCACCAAATCCTGCTTAGTGAAATGGAAGTGTGGTTTCCATCCATCTTTTCTGTCCTCTGCCTAAATAGAAGTCTGTCACACCGCTGTCTCTTGTTATTCACTTGAGTCTTTCTGTCGGTATGACTTACAGCTGTCCTCTCTCTGTCTACGTCCATCCCTCGTTCCATCTCTTTGGTTAAAACAGCGATCTCTTGACCCCAGTTCAAGTGCAGACATGGCAGCTGGAGATGTCACCTCACGGCTTTCCGCTTTTCCCCTCTACCTCGGTCTCTGTCTTTGTCTGGTGACCGCTCGACGCTGTGAGGAGCTTGACATGACAGGTTTAGATGTCATCTTACCGCTACATGACCCTCTGCCACTCCCCACCCCCCACGCTGTCTCGCTCCCTCTCTTCTCCATGCACTCTCACCCTCTGTCTCAAACTCTTAGCTGTGACCTCTTAAGGTGCAGACATGACAGGTGTAGGTGTCACTGCGCCTCTCCCTGTCTGTCTCGTGACCTCTTGACTCCCTGCAGTGTGTAACATGACAGGTGTGGATGTCACCTACAAGTGAACCTCACTACTGGTCTCTCCCCTCTAATCTTCTCTCCCTCACCCCCCATTCGCTAGTCCCTGTTGCGGACAAGCAGCTGACCTCTGCAAGTTTCCCCTTTGCTCCTCTTTTCTCCATCTCTTCTTGTATAAAATTCCTTACATTCTTTCCACTTGTATCAGATTTGTCAGTCTGTATTCTTTTTATCATCTTCCTTCATGTTTTTCTTAACTATGTTTATATAGAGAATTACATTTTTAGCTTGGATTTCCCTAATTTTCATATGCTTGATCAATAACCGGCATGACTACATGCTGGGTTGCTCTAGAAAGATTTAAAGTCTACAGCCACGGTGGTGTCTCTGTGAGGTTGTACTTATCACAACAGTGCTTTGAGCTAAATGCTAATACTGTTGACATTAACAACTAAAATTTGCTAATTAGCATTGAAACACAAAGTACAGCTGAGGCTGATAGGAATGTCCAGAATTTTGCATGTATTTGGTCATGAACCAGTATTGGACAATGTCAAATCTGACAAAGGCACAAGAGGAAAATTAAGGGATCACCAAAGAACATGACTGTGTGTACCAAATTTTATTGCAATCCATTTTATAAAAAAATCACTAAAAAAAAAAAAAAAAAGGCAACCTCATGGTGACATCAGATGAAAAGTCAGCCTGTATCCTTTGGAAACCATGAATGTCTGCACAGAATTTAACTGCAACCCGTCAAACAGTTGTTGAGATACTTCACTCTGGATCAAGCCGCTAGCGGGACTAAGGTCGTTTTCACACCCATAGTCTGAATCCGTTGATGAGTTTGTAAACTTGGAGGAAAAGTCCAAGCGAATTAAAATGCATCACTGCAAACCATGTGAGAATGTTCACTTCGCTTATTGGTCAGGTGTGTCTGGGGATGTTACACACGGTAACAGTAGGCATGCACCATTGACGTTGGTTTGTAGTCCGCCATTAAAACCAAAGAAGGAGATCAAAGTAAATACAGGAAAAAGGTCCTGTGTTCTGGACTAGTGCATTTCTGTGAGAGAAACATCGCTGGTTCGTTCTCTGGCTAGCTGCCACTATTAGAAACAGTTTGCTGCTCTGCTGCATCACAGAATGTAAAGCACACCTGGCTACAGGAGCCGTTTAGCTCAAACTTGCGGAGTACACCAGGTAGTTGGGTCGGATCATGTTCCCACCACAAACTCAAACGGGTTCATTTTAACCAAACCAAACAAGTTAGGTGTGATTAAAAAATAAATACAAAGACAAAGCCCTGCCTTCACCTCATAGTGGCATTCCAGGAATGATCAGTGCAATATATTGAAATCATAATCACAAAAAATAATGAAATTTTCATACAAATTTGGGATCATCGTGTCTTTCCACTGTCACGTGGTATCACTTGGCTGAAGCGGTAAGATGGTAGCCTATTTACATCTTTTAATTCCTTTTTGATGGAAGATTATTCTGTCTTTGAGTAAATAGCCAGCAAACTGTTTTTTTCATGACAACACACAAAGCATTTCAAAGATGCTTGTGAGCTGCTCAAACCCATAAAACCACAGCTAACCTAGCCTTTAACCTAGCTAACTGACCTTTTGGCTCCAGCTGAAGTGGAGACATGACAGGTGGAGATGTCACCTGCTCAATAACAGGTTGCTCTGTTTCTCCTGCTGATCTTCCTCCTCCAGTCCCTCCCCTCCTGCCCTGCACTCGTAAGGTCAGTGCACATGATTACCAGCTAAAGTGCCCCATGCTTTCCCATAATCAGTGGACACACTTCAGCCAGAGAGTCTGCTACCTTTGGTGTCCTGCAACACTAAGTCACTGCTACAGTTTGGTCGACCCTGACCTTCTAAAGTCCTTGCATTTTACAGCTTTATGAAATGTGACTGTAAGCATGTTAGCAGTGTTGGTGGGTGGGAAGCTGGTGAGGGATCACATCCATGTTGCACCACTTGTCATTCCCACTGCTTTGTTGGGGCATCTGTGCAGAGGGGGTGACATCTTGGGGGACAGCTCTAACATCTGCAGGAGTTACGCCCCCCCAAAGCTTTTCACTCACAGGTGATAATGTGAATGAGAAAGTGTTTTCACACAGGATACGAAATGCCAGAGCTTTGTCACCCTCATTTTCATGGTCACAACAACAGGTTTCCCTCCTCTTCCTTCTGAAATGTTTGCACGTGTCATATCTGCCATGTGTGTGCTTCCAGTGTGTGCTTGACTGGTGTATGTGTATATGTGTGCTTTTTGTGCTACATAGCCGGTGGAGGAAATTCAACTCTGCATGTGCGTGCGCTACCTGGTGTGTATGTGAGGAACTTGTAGGCCATGTGAGCCAGTGGTAGAATGGGGATCATACAGTTGTCGCCATTGGTTTCAATGAAGTCGTGGCGAGTGATGGCGGTTGGATCGATGTGGTGCTCCCTGAATGGACGAATGAATGCCTGCAGAGAGAGAGAGAGAGAGAGAGAGAGAGAGAGAGAGAGAGAGAGAGAGAGAGAGAGAATTTATTCACAAAATAATCATTTCTAATTCCCTGTGACCTCTAAAGCAGCAGTCTTATGTGAATAGAGACTTAGCACCAACATTTTAGTCCTGCTGAAACAACACCCAATCAATTCTGCAACAGCGACGATAGAAATAATTTTCCATCAGAAAAAGGCCATTTCTTATACCTTATATGTGGGGTTTGTTTGAAATCAACATTGCAACAGAAACAGAATGTCTAATTGAAGGCCAAATACAATACTTTAAATAAACAGGAAACAGCAAAGTCTCCTCAGTTTCTGGCTTTCTGTTCTCTCAGTTAAACACAACCAGTTTTCATTAAATGGAACAAGGCACAAAAACAGGGGTAGATTTTTCTACTTAATTTACATTCACTTTAAATCGGAACACAAAACAGACACTAGAAAGCATTGTTTAGAGTCTTTACACAAATGCAGATCAAATGCACACACACTCACACACACACATCACGACTCAGTGGTGCCCAGCATCATGCGCAACCCCAAAGCTCATATCCAGCATCCTAATAAACCACAGAACAGCAGTGGGCTTGCAGAAACACACTCATAAGCATAAATGACCCATGGACGCCCCACACAAACTCAAAAATGTAAGCTTCAAACACACACACACACACGCTTGCAAACCCCACCTGCACTGTGCAGAGGCAGACACCTGTCTGTGAGAGCATGGGGGTCTCAAATGAAAGACTGAATCTGAATCTCAGAAGCACAAAAGAGGACAAAAAAAACACGCACACACATGCACACACAGGATAAAGGTAATTTATTTCCCTCTGTGGAACAAGCAAAAAGGGAAGGTTTGCATCTGTATTTCCACAGTGTGTGCATGTGTGTGTGTGTGTTTAGCCACGGAAGCATCAGCATGAAAACTCATTATTGTTGCGTTAGCTGTTCGAACCAATCACACATGCCTATCTGCGAACATTGTTGGTAGGTGCCACTGCAAACACAGAAACTATCTGTTGATAGTGTATCTTCACAATTAGGTACCCATCTCCGTTCTCGTCTGCCTCTCCCCCACCTCTCCTCTCCCATCAACCCCTCCTCTCGCTGCAGCCCTCAGCCAGATGAAAGCCCGGCTAAGCCGCGGAGGTCGTGCAGAGCGGGGCGGCATCGGCGCTCCCAGTTAACGGTGGACCACCGGTCGCTGCGTGTCCTCTAATCCCACACCGTTTAACGGCCCGCCTCGCACGTTGCCCATTAATCACCAGCTCACATCGCCCATCGCCCCAGCAACCAACGCTGTCCCACTGGTTGGATGGCCACGCCCTTCCACCCCCTTCTTTTATTTTTGTCCTCCCGACCTTTATACTGTATTTTCATCTCACTTTTCACTGGTTTCTCTTTCTCTCTCTCTTTTCGGCCAAGTCTATCCATGCTTTCTCCACCCTTTTTCCCTTCTGGCCTTTCAGTAGAAACTGACTTAAGTCATTCAATTAACTCTACTTCGACGCTCTAATCAGCCTTATTAGAGAGTGGGCGTTAAAAGAGACGTGTTTGTTAGAGCTGAAGCAAAAAAGACAGAGGAAAATTTACATAAGGAGAAAAGTACTGATGCTTTTAAAAGATTGCAGAAGAGAAACAGCTAGAGAGGAAGGATCGTCAAACATATATCCCTAAACTGTAAGCACATCTGGCAAATTTCAATGCGAATCGAGCATCATTGGGAACTAATGAGCGTGACTTTGTCCTCAAAGTGGTGTCATTAGAGGACTGCTAAATCCTTGTTGAGTCAATTAAAGCTCAACGACATGATGACGACAAAAAAAACAGCACGGCCCAAAGCCTCGCTAAGGAATAGTTCTAAACACTACTGGGAGAATGTAGTGCACTTTTTAAGATAGTGGTGCAGCTTTAGAACTGGGGAGTGAAAAGGCTTTTATGGATTCAAATCAAAGAAAAATCACGATTTCTAATAAAGAGCATTAGCAGAGTAACAGTCTCTGCTTCCAGCTTCTCACATGAGAGGATTTGCTGCTTTTCTTTGTCATGTGTCATTGTAAACTGAATATCGTTTGGTTTTGGACTTGGTTTGGTTGAACAAAACAAGACATTTGGACATGTCATCTTGGGCTCTGGGAAGTTGAGTTGGACATGTTATTCAACACAGACTATGGCTAAATTCACACCAAATCAGGCGTTGTGGTGAAAACATCAGTCCTTCCATTCATTTGAATGTGGGAAGTGCATTTAGGCTATGATGCTTTTAGAGAAACGCAACGGACCTCACTCTGCGGCGGTCAATAACGTAAACCAACGATCAGACCGGAAGACGTCCACGGTTAGAAGAACCTTGTTTACCATGTAGCATTGTACCATTCAACTGTTTACCGAGCAACTGTGAAGATGGAAGAGAGAAATGGGCCATGTAGTGACACAACCCTGCGCTAATCGCAGCAACGCCTGATTTGGTGAGAATTCAGCCTAAACGATTAATCGAAAAAATTATCAGTACATTCATTGATAATGAAAAGAATCGTTAGTTGCGGCCTCAAATATGTTGTAATTGTCTCAGATTT
Source organism: Maccullochella peelii (assembly GCA_002120245.1). Classification (NCBI taxonomy): domain Eukaryota; kingdom Metazoa; phylum Chordata; class Actinopteri; order Centrarchiformes; family Percichthyidae; genus Maccullochella; species Maccullochella peelii. The sequence continues at coordinate 48,682 of LKNJ01001393.1, read as the reverse complement.
TCAGTGACTTGTTCAGAAGAACTTCACAAGCGACAAACAATAGTTTTGTTTCCATTAAACTGATGCGTAAGTTTTAAGCAAATTTCTGGCCAAAAACCAGGTACATTGAGGTATGTGCAATCCTGACACTACCACACATTTTGTTGTTTATTTTTTGTGGCTTTCTGGTGAAGTGGAGGTATGTAAAGAAGCAATGCAACATCAAGCTGTATTTGAACAATTTGTTCAGCTTTTCTTTTCTGTGCCTTTATTAGTGACTGGCCAACATTAAACCTGGGATGTTTTTGCCAACTTTTCTACCTTAGCATAAAAAAATGTTTTTTTCCCCATTTGTTTTGTTTGTTGCGATATTTTGGCTTGTTTTTTCATGTCTTCTGTTCCACTCAGACTTTTTTTCATGTGCAAATCGAACATTTTCATAAAAATGGAACATATTAATTGTCCCTTATTCAGTGACCTTGGCGGCAAAAACCCTGCAGACCATACTGGCCACACTGAGCCAATGACTTTGACAGATAGAAAATGCAGTTTCCAGTGGCAGCTGTTACTGCTCCGTGGCCTTCGCTGCTGGAGATATTATTTATGATACTTTGACAGCAGACTCTTATGACTGTTAGGTTTCTCCTTATGATGAAGGTATGGGGGGCAGGAGTCCATATGTGCAGACAACACGTGGTGTGTCTGCATCAACACTTCTTCATGGTGTCTATGATACAATCTAAGCGTCTTTAAAGAGGTCTTAACAAATAACAAGAACAGGGAACAAAGTGAGGACATGCACATGTATGCACATGGAACACAAACAACATAAAAAAGAACAAACAAATAAAGACACTGGCTTCAAATGTTTCATCTAGCTTTATAACTGCAACCACTATTAGCCTCAGGTGTTCTCCATCGTGCTCATCTTTGATATTCAAACTAACCTTAACTGGGAGCACAGGCCTGCTTTATTCTCTCACACACACAGACACAAAAAAACTGTGGTGTATGTCTCCACACACATGCGCGCACACACACACACTTTATTTTCCACTAGCCTATTGTCATCCCTCTGTTCTCTGCAAAGGTCCATTCTTCTCTTCCAGTTAAAGTCTTTATTACAAGTCCCCTACAGTGTCCGACACACCATGCAAATCTGTGACTGCCGCCATGCCTTTGGTCCCAGTAACTACCCCAAACACCAATAAATGCTACATCCTAAATAAACATCAAACCTTATAGTACCTTCAGCAAACACAGAAAGGAACACGGGGCTCGGAAAATCATTGTTTAGAGTCTACTGATGGTACAACGCATGTACAAAAATCTGTTGTTATCTAAATAACACAATGTAGCAACAAAAGGAAATACACTAGGCTCAGAGCAACACACGGTGACGTTACACAATGATAGGAACAGTCTGAGAGAAAATATCACATTAAAGCCCAATCAGCACCAAATCAAAAAGGAATGACATCAACTATTAGAATTCATCACACTAGACAGATCAATCAATTATGTATCCAGAGCTACTTAGTGTCAGACTGCATTGCTGTAATGGGAGGTGTGATGACAAAGCCTCGACAACAAACAGTCTCCTGTGTGGAAATTATCATGATAGTTTATTAAATGAAATATTACCATTTTAGAAGCTAACAAGAATGAAAATTTGAATGCTGTAATTCATTATTAAGCTGTTAACAATGACAGTTAACTAATTTACAAACTGCTTATCATTTGATTCAGTCAACGCTAATTTTAAATCCCAGTAAATCTGAAAGTGATGCTTATTTAGCTAAATCTAAGGCCGTCATCATCCTACCCAATATAGTTACTTTTGATGTCGGCGCCTATTGAAATTGTCTCCTCCTTTAAATACCATTAAGTTCCTACTGGATTACCGTTTGTCATTAAAGGGTCACGTTGACAGTGAAAAATATAGAAACCAAAACTGGAATTTTAGCAGAAAAACCCCCAACAACAATCAGTGTTATGCAGATGTAATATACAGTCTATAAATATCGCTGTATGTTGGACTCACCATGGAGCACAAGGTTTACCACTGGCTGTAATGCTTATAAATGTGTTGGCTTTCTTTAACAATTCATGGTATTCTTTAATTTACAAGATTATGCTTCAGCACCTTCCATCGTATTTTCCTCCATATTTACTTTCATTACCAGTGCATAAATCAATTATTACGTTGGTTGTTTTTTTGCTCGTTTCAAAACTAGTAATTTATTAAATAGGGTTGTACCATTAAAACTTAAGAAATGTCTTAGCCAATAAAGTAGTAGACTGGATAAAGTAGTGCATCCAATCAAAAGCAATGTAAACAGGAAGTCACTGTAGCGTCACAAGCTGTAACATAACTTCCAAAAACTAGCATACATCCAGAAATATGTGTGTTTTAGACTTATTTGGTCATTTAGTCTGATGTTATTAGCATAAAGTTTGGTCATTTGAGGTTTGTTGTGTTATAAATGTATCTTAAAGTCTTTCCAGGTTAGGGTTAGGCTCTATTACTAAACAGCATTTTATCAAGTGTCAGGTCCTATCTGTCAGCCACACTAGATATTACCTCTTTCACACTTCACTCTGAAACGGGGCGTCCATGGGTCAACTGACCTTTGTCAGTTGGTTCAGTTAGCTACGTAATAGTCACAACAGGAAGCGGGTGTAAATATTTGCTAACAACTAATGTAAGAATTAGTCTGTGTGGTGCAACTTTTAATTTTGTGACCTGTAAACCTCCTCTTAGTAAACACTTAACACACTCCCTACAGCTGTCTCTACCACACGCAGTATGTCTAAGTACAGACTGATATACAGCTGAGATAGAAACATTGTCCATTTAAATAATGATGTGGATCTGTGCGCAGGCTTTACTTCTGACATCTAATAATGCTACATGAGTGTTTAACAGAGTACTGCTTTGTTATAATAATGACAATACACACATAACATAAAATACTATTAACACTTTTATAATCATATAGTACATATGGACATTCATAAAAACTCTTTTCTTTCCCGGTTGTAGTATGACGTTCATGTGACAGGTAACATCTATTTTAATTAAATAGTGAATAATAGTATAACATTATTAATCATACAATGGTAATATACGGATTCAGCATAAATGGTAACTATTGTTATAATTAGGATGCTTCAGGTCTCACATGAGCTTTAACATTTCCACTAATTAATTATCAATGAATATTTCATAAACAGAAAAGATATAAGTGCACACACACACACACACACACACACACACACACACT
>LKNJ01001393.1:0-45240 GCA_002120245.1 Maccullochella peelii | reverse complement strand
TGTGTGTGTGTGTGTGCATTAATGTAGGTGATGTGAGAATTAAGTGTGTGTGCATCCATCTTTATGCATGCCTACATACTGTACATTAAGTGCACCGGTATCTTCTGGCACTGTATGGTGACAGGTTGTGGGGGTTTAAGGTGAGGCCATTCATGTGTCCGCACGTGTGTTTGTGTGTTTGTGTGTGTGTCATGTGTGTCATGTGTGCGTATAGGGACCATGGACATTACTGTCCACAGGGAGATCCCTCTGTGAGACAGTAACATTTAGTTTCCAGGTCACTATGGTAGTCCTGAGGCTCGGGGCAATAAGGTGCAACCACCATCCTGCCATGGTGACGCTGCCTCAGGAGAGAGGGGACACTGAGCTGGAGAAGACACTGGTATGGTACAGTATCTTCTCTGTAGTCCATGATTCACTGGGTCACAGAAATGTTTACCATCTTCAAAAGGCCTTGACTTGTAGGTGAACTACAAGCTTTTATTTTGACAAAACCTCCAACAGCAAAACAAATCCCATTTAGTAGCCAGACATGTTTGTATGAAAAGATATACCTTAAACACACGGCAAAGAAAGCCAGTGGTGAAAATAAAGTTTGAAATAAAATTATGGTTTTACGGTGGGTTATGCAGCTTCCTAGAGTCTTTCGTGTTTCCCAAAATGTCCAACTATTGTTTCAAAAACATTAAAAGATTATTTAGAAGATGCCATTCAATTGAACATAACCTCTTAAATTTCCTATTTATCTGCCTGAATTCAATATTTATGCTTCGCATTCAAATTTGTTTTGCTGACATTACACTACAAATTTTCTTATGTTATGGTTTTGTTTTTTTTGCCATTTTCAATTTTTTGTCTATTTGTAAAGGACATTGTAACATTATCTGATAAGAAGTAGATATATACACTCTACTACTATGTGTAGTATTAATGATTATTACTATGTGGAGAGATTTTCTTTTTGTGTGGTTGCTACCAAATTCATTTGTATGTCACAGCAAAATGGTTTATAAGAATATATATATTTGGTGAAACAATCCAGACCCAGAGAGTGGGGTATAAAACGATTCATTCTTAAATCAAACTGATTGCAGCACAAACTCATCAGCAATTGTTACATTGGCCCAAAAATGTGTACATCATTTCTAGGGATGTTGTCAATATGCCAATTCAGTTGTGGCCAAACAGTGATTTCAGGGGAAAGTGTGGAAAATGCGGGCTTTACTTTGTGCAGTAGTTAATTGAAGGCAAATTACTAGAAGCTGTTCTGTCTGTGTGTATGTATGCAAGTGTGCTCACCTTGCCAATAACAGGGATGTCCACAGATCCCCAGGTATCCGCCCCCCAGTGCACCATCCCCGATGCAAAGTCTGCCGTCACTATTCCTAGGACTGGCATGCAAACACAGGAAGAGACGCGAGGAAAAAGGAAAAACGTGTTGTTATTAGACATCCAAGCAAACACAGAAACACAGTTTTACAAAAGTGTTACAAAAACCTCATGTGGACTGCACTGGCTCATTTAGAAAAAACATTTCCAAAAGTATTTATATAAAAAAACTGTCTCATGGTAAGTGATACAGAGGGAAGCTTTATCTTTAGCTCTTTAGTCTCTCTGACTGCCAGCTCACCGATGCCGAGGATGATCTTGTAGATGTGAACGGTGGAGAAGTGCAGGAGGAGGAAGGAGAAGTTGATGACGAAAAGGAAGAGGCACAGAATCACACACACCCACTCCTGGAGCCGCTTACCTGAAGAAGAACAAAAAAACACATCTTATTTATCCTAGCATCATCAAAATACAGATGATATTGTGAGGTACTATGCATTGGTTATGATCGAGGACAGGAAGCTGAAGATGAGAGTGGAAACGATAAGAAGTTTTGATGTGTTGCATTAATGAACTGGGTGAGGTCTCTGCAACCACTGGGAGAACAACTTACTCCTTACTGAGGGTCAAAGGACCATTCAACCACAATGACTGTGTGTGTGTTCCCTGGGTGTTAATATGTAATCAGTCAGATGAAGACAAGTGTACTCCAGGCTTCGGGGTCATGACCTCTTCCATGTGAAACACCAACGCTGACGTCGCACCAAGCCCACACGGACACACACACACACAGACTGTTTCAGGTGGGAGGTGGGCCTCTGCAGAGACGAGGCCAAACTCATAGGTCAGCAGTATTAACTAAAGGACAGACGGAGAGGGACTAACTAAAACTACTCATACTCAAAACTCGCACATCAGCAATATTATGAGAGACAGATGAGAGGGTCAAACTCAAACCCCTTCAGTCACAGAACCCTGAAGATGAGACATACTGAATTATTGAAAACACACACACACATCGCTGATCTATGGCTCATCTAATATGGCAGAGCACCATATCCTACCGCAGGGTTTTCTGTTACTTTCCTGATGTCTTCCATGAGCTTACATTTCTTTGAATTGTCCCTTTGTTTGTTTCTTTTCTTTGTTCCGACTTGTCTGACCGGTCAGCCCAAGCTGGGCATTTGACAACAGAATCTCTCACCCACTTACAGAAATAAACTATATAAAAAGGTACAAATACAAACTACGATTGTACTGTTTTTAAGTCATTTTCTTTTGTTCTTTGTCTCTTACCCCCCCGCTCTTCTCTTAATCCGTCTTTCTTTGTCAGTCAAATGTGCTTTTAAAACTTTAATGTGTTCAGATCCTAATGTATCACACAGCATTAGCAGCCTATAAGATATTCATGACCGCTTTTTTAATAAAGCACACAGGCCTGCGAGTTTGTGCGCCTATAGACCAGTGTGACTATGAATATGCTATCAGCCTCTCATAAAAAGGTATGGACTGAAGTGGTCATATGGGAGATTTAAAATATGTGATTATGGATATTTTACGAATTATCAATGTGACCCTTCACCTTCTAAAAATAGACAGTATCAAAGTTGTGGAGAGACAGATGGCTAATTCAAGTGTAGACAGAAGTTCAGCTTCTAAATGAGTTTGACTTTGCAACTCAATGTTTTGAAAAACTCCACCATTTCCGCTACTGATTGTAGCTGGACAAGGCAAATTATCAAGGAAGACTTATTTTGGGTGCTGTGATGCCCTACACCGGTTATCTTAGCTTAGCATAAAGACCGGAAACAGGGGGAAACAGCTAGCCTAGCTTTGTACAAAAGTAACAAAATCCACCTGGCAGCACCTCTGAAGTTCACTAATTAACATGTTCCAATTTGTTTAAAAACTATTGCTTGTGTTCATTTTATGGCCAAATAACCAGAACCACACAAGTCTGTTTGATGCAATCCAGTGAAGGTACTGTGTGGGATAAAAATAATTGTATTTGTACAGTGATATATTTTGAGGTGATCTACAGGATGTGTGACTAAGGCAATTAGACATTTGTAGGATTAAAAGGAAGTCAATGTAATCTAACAACAGAATGATTGTTTCTCTGCGACTGTGGCACACTGAATACAACAGCAACAGAACAGTTGGGAGGCAGCTTTCCTGGAAAATGACACTGAAAACTGAAATAGGAGAAGTTCATTTTCAAAGCAATCTGGCGTTAAACACATTAGACAATGGCCGCTAGTTTAAGGCTTCATCCTGTGTTCTGTACATGTAGCGCAGGTCCAGTGAAATAACTTCATGTGTTTACATCATACAGCCCAGGTAGTGTGTTTTTAGTCCACACAGCCTCAGTCCACACTGAGGTTAAGTAGAGCGCAGTTAGCTCTGTTGTCTCCAAGCTTCATGTGACACCATTTTCTCCACTCTGCCCCAAGGTACACACACACACACACACACACACACACCTCAAGGGATCAGTACACCAAAATTCACTGCGTGTGCACATACACACACACACACTCTGAACACAAACACACGTCGACATACATGTGAGCGCTCTCACACATAGAATGATGCTCCAACTGATGGATTTCCTAACACATTCTCACATCTCTCTCTGTTACACACACACGTATCCTCTGACACATAGACAAATTCAGACACTCCATCTCCGTCACATACACATATACACACACACACACACACACACACACAAACACACACACGCAGTGCAGGGCCGTGGAGCAGTGGGGCGGCTGTCAGGTGATGTGCGTCAGTCCTTGGATCCTCCGGCTCCCTGGTGAGGGGAAGGAAACTAGGACAGGCCTCCGCAGAGCACACACACACTCTCACACTCACACACACACACACACACACATAAGCCCTTGTCCCTCAGGCCATGGCATTGCTGGATATCACACACAACTACAGACAGACACACGAAAAACAGCCTCTTCAAGCATGTATGTATGGATGGACATATGCTAGCATGTTTGAACATATACACACACACACACACACAAACCTCTCATCCCACAGCACACACACACACACCAGACCTGCCTTCACTTGGCATACAAACACCATAATTAAAGACGTACACTTAGACACACGTAAACACAAACACACTGGCACACACACACACACACACCTCTACACACACTCTTAGGGCCAGAGCAGCGCACTCATTAATATTGTTCTGACAACAACTGGCTCCCTGGCAACCTCTCTGCCATCGCTCACCCAGCAGCACCCCCCCGCCAGTGAGCGTGCACGCGGGTGTGCACGGGGATTTAACCTGGGCGGAGTCGGGGGAGGGGAACGAGGGGTGCTAATAGGCTGAAATTAATCAACGCCGGCTGATTCGCTGTCTAGGGAATGAGTGGCGGGCAGCAAGCAGGCAGGCAACGCATCCTGAATACTAATGGACTAATGGAGAGGGGAGACAGAAAGTAGACCCCTTTACCTCTCCTCTGCTGTTTGTCAGGGAGCAGGGACCGAAGCGTGTTAAAAAGCATGTTACATTAACAAGCAAACAAAAGATTAAAATCCAGATTGGTGTGACGGGATGCAAGCGGATACACAAAAATTAGCAAAAAAACGTCATGGGGCCAAATTGTGAGTCACACATTTACCACATATCAGCACTGAGGTCTAGCCTGAAAAGAATTCAAAGCTACGTTAATTTATATGACACATAAATCCACCTCAACCTCTGTGAGAAGGCGACAGTGACACTTCTCTTCACAAACACCACTCCTTAACAGTCTTTGCTGCGGGAAGAGTTATACTATCATTCCTATTTAAAAAAAAAAAGGAAAAAAAGATTAGCGGGGTCAGGCCTTCTCCACACTAAGCCGGCTAAATTTGAAACCACATCTGTCCCTTCCTCTCCGTTTTGGCCTTTCATCCACAACAAACTGGAGAAAGAAAAGATTCAACTGTTTATGTTACGTTTCTGGACGCAGAACTTTTGTGTCGTGCAAGACATTTTCACATCCGAACACTGTAGTTTTCACTGTAGATTGAAGCTTATTAAGCTAGTTAACAGACCACGCAGAAGAGAAACAGAGGCTCTGATGCTTTGTGTAAAGCACCATAACAGTAGGGATGGGAATTGAGAACCAGTTCCAAATTGACTGATCCATCGGAATCGTATCCCTCCGAGCTTATCAATGCCGGCGTGTTTTTCTAACAGTTGCGCATAGCAAAACAATGACGTCAAACTCATGCATCTACACTGCTGGAAACTTGCAACGAGAAGGAGTTGACGCAGGAAGGCTTTGCATACTTTTTCTTTGACTAAGAAAACCCAAATGAAAATGCTGTACAAGTATTCTCTCATTTCATCTATTTTAGATGATGACAGACAGACTGTCGCTACAGCTAACGTTAGCTCTCAGGCTACAGCCAGCATGAATTGCCCAGCTTGCAGCCAGACAAACCCTCTCACGCTTGCAGCACAGGGAGGGAAAATGAGCGAATGAAGGGTGAACGAGTGTCACTGTGCGGTCACAAAATTTGTAGTGAAAGGTTTGCACCCTTTCTCAACAGCAGAAGAACCAGAATTTCGAGAGATTACCTAGTTTTCTAGAGGATAGGATCTGTTTCTACACTGTGTTCAGACTCAGAGACAATAAAACAGTTGTGTTGAAGCCGACAACCTGGTTTTTTTTACTGAGTGCTACAGTGCTGTCTAAATGAGTCTAAATGAGTGTTACTGTCTCAGAAAGTTACTGGCCATCGAAGTGGGTGATTCGACCACAAAAGACTAGAGAGATTTCTGTATTTGTGTTTTTGTCAGTTTTCTTCTCACTGGTTTGAAGTGGGTGAGGCTCATTTGGGAAAAGGTCATGTCACATACTCCCATGCACCAATCAGAAGTTGGCAATATTTGAATCTGATGATGGGGGATGTTTACTTGTATGGCCAGGTCACTGTCATTCAACTCTGATCAAACCACACCGACACAGTCCTGATGAAGCAGATTAGCTGAGTGTTTTAAAGTGTTAAACTCATAAAATCAATATGATGTAAAAATTATATTTTTAAGGCCTTAAAGACCAGCATGTAAAACGGCTACATTTTGCAGCGACATCAATTAATTCCAAATAAATTGCCGCAATCTGTGCATCCGCTTATGGCAGTGAAGTAAATCCACACTGAGTTCAAAGTGTCCAATATGGAGGAAGCTATCATATCTTATTAGCATGTTTAACTTCATCTGAGTATAAATGGCTCCACAAAGGAGGAATAGTTTGCAGAGAGCTTTTTAAAATAAAGGTTGCGAACTTATTGTGTAAGTTTGTATACCTGTGTCTCCGGTATATGGAGACTCATGTAAAATGAGACTTATGTCCTTAAGTCCATTCATTGTCTCAGTGCATTCTGGGAAACTTTCCCACGCACCTAATCCCAGGACACTACAGGACTTTTTTTCTTTTTTTTTTCCACGCTGAAAAACCGCCTACAGAGTCTAGGACAAAAAAAAACTCGCACACTCTCAAAGACCAATCATACGCTTCGACCACACCTTTTTGTGCTTTTTCCCCATCACCTACAGTCTGTCTCTGAGATAAATTGCATTTACAAACACTTATTCATACTGTTGTATAGACTGCTAACACATTAGGCACTAAATCACAGAGAGTGAGACTGTAAGCAGGAGCAGGATACAGACAGTTCTGCTGCTCTTTTTATTCTCTGTCTCTCTTTCTGTGTCCCCTGGTTTGCTCTCAGTAGACTGTCTTCAGATGGGACTTTGGGAGAGTGAGAGAGAGAGAGAAAGGGAGAGAGATGTGGGTGGTAAAAGTGGGTCACATGCTTAGAGAGAAAGAGAATGAAAGAGGGAGAGACAGAGAGATGAGGGAGAGAGACACAGAGAGAATGACAGTAACAGGGGAAAGATGGGGTGAGAGAGAGGTAGAGAGACACACAGAGGGTGGGGGGGGGGAGGGGAGGTCGAATTCCCTTGTTCAGAGGGAGTGGATCAGTCGCAGGCCTCTTTTCTTTCATCTGATCTCAGCGGACCACAGAACCTGGGACACACACACACAAACACACACACAAACACACACACAACACAGGGACGCAAGCAAACACACACTCACCCACACACTCACTGGTACACACATACACACAAAACCAACATCAACGAAAAGTACACATACCACAGAAGAAACGACACACACACACACACACACACACACACACACACACACACACACACAATATGTATGTCTTTATGTGGATGTGCACACACACAACCCCGCCAGACAAACTTAATAAATCCATTACCCTGTAGATTCAACAGCAACAAAGAGAGGAATGTGGCAAATGAGATTCAATAACTGCATACCGACACAATGGCACACACGCAGACACACACAAACAGATGCATATATCCATGCACAATAACACACACACACACACACACACACACACACACACATTTTAGCCCACATGAGAGCCAGTGTAAGTAGGCCCTGCTCCAGCCTCCCTCCCCTGTGGAGATGCACACACAGAAAAGGATGGACAGATCCCATCATGTGTGTGAGTGTGTGTGCTGTATGCCATCCCCTCATCTCCTGGGCTTTCTGCTACCACCATATTCATCTGCGGCCCTCATAAGGATAATCACACACACACACACACACACACACACACACACACACACACACACACACACACACACACACACACACACACAGAGCTCATCTCTGAAAATGAACAGCATTCCCAGCTCCTCTCTTACGTTGGTCAAGGTCAAAAGCAAAATCCTGCCTAGAAGGCTCGCCTAAAGCCACAGATGCACTGTGTAGGTGTGCAAAGTGTGTGTACTGTGTGTGTGTGTGTGCCTGTGTCTGAATATGTGTGCATGTGTGCTGCAGTTTTATCTTTGGAGTGTTGACAACAACACAACACATATTCATCCATGTAGGTAAAATATCTCCCTTAAAAGCAACCTGTGTTCCAACCAAATGTTCCTGCACAGTTAGTTCAACCAATTTAGCTTCCAAAGTTAAATACATTGTTGGTTCATTCTCAGTAGTTACTTACTACTGTGGAAATTAAGTTGAATTGTCATATTTTGCAATAAAAAAAGTTAACTTTTAGTAGCCGGACAGTATAACAGGACAGTTATGACGCAGGTGTTTAATTGCAGTTCTAAATATATGAGCCAGTTTTTAACTGTAGCTAAAGATAGCAGCAGTGAGGCTTCGCTAAAGGAGCTGGTGTTATTTCTGTAGCCAACAAACAACCAAAAAAAGATTAGAAGCATCTCATTGAGAATAACACCAATTTGACTTCCAACATGTCTGATATTTGCATGGATCTGGATGTCTAAATCTACTGACCACAGGAGGAGGAAAGAGAGGGCTTTTGAAGTAACCTCAGTTGCAGACTGCAGGTCTGAGAGAGAGAGCGTGACCAAAACTGCACTGCAAGTTGCAGGTAAGAGAACGTGAGGGAAACAGAGACAGCGATAGAGAGCTTAAATGTCCGTGTGTGTGTGCGTGTGTGTGTGTGTGACAGATAACAGGATGGGGGCAGAGCAAGGCAACCTGTGTGTGTGAGAGCGCTATGTAAAGTTATCTCCGCTGGAAAAGCAGAAGTTTTAATTTTATCGTGTGACAGCATGCAAAGATATCCTCTATTCTTACAGGCCGAGTATGTTCAAGATTTGAGAGCAATCTGTAAAATGTCTCATTGTCTCCCAACTTTGGGAGGTCCAGCCTTGTGAACCTTTTCCTGTTTAGCTACATGTTGCCTAGCAACGCAGCCGGCAGAAACCCTGAGGCTCAGGAACTGCATTTTAAGATTTTAAACAGAAAAGCAAAAACAAAGTTAGCTATATAAGTAAATGAACAAACAATAATAATGGCCAGGTATGTGTACACGAATACAAGAATCTGACTCCACATTTTCATTGCTCTCAATGTACATACACAGAAATAGACATAAAGCTAAAAACAAGGACAACAAGCTCGACACGGTAAACATAAACAATAAACTATATTAAACTACAATGTTGGCAAGTGGCCATAGTTTAAGCGGGATGATACCCTCCAAGTTGTACATTCCATGATTGTGTTATCTATTTCAGTAATGCAAAGTACAACTTGGAGGGTATTTCCCTTGCATATCCTTTCATTTTACATTTCCTGCAGCAGCAACATCAGTTTGTTTGTAATAAACAGAAGAACCAGAACTGAAGAACTGGTATAAGAAGCAGCAGTAGGCACCATGGTTTAACATAAATAAAATTAAAAGGCCAACTACAGAAACAGCATCAGCCGAAACTTCAAGGAAGAATAATTTACCTCTGGGTAATAATTTTTACCCAGCAATAATTTACCACAACGTGGTAATAATTTACCACATCATCAACTTAGTAACAAAAAAAAATGTATTTCTATAACACAAATCCCTATCCATGGCCAAAAACATTACATCTTGAGGAATTCTGAAGAATCAATCTGCTGGGTTGTCTGGTGTTCCACGGCAGCAACACAAGCAAAAAGACCAGAAAAGCTAGTGTGATAGGTAAGTATCACTGTGGAATTGTAACGATTTCTGATTGAGGCAACCAAGCAATACCTGACTGCTGTTTCATGTCTGCAGAGGACTAAATGCATTCCTGCACAGTGTGAGTTCAGTGAAAAGTCTTGAGGAAACCGTCAAACTTTTTGTAGGGTGGATATTTGGAAGAACTGGTTAAATCAATTTGCACACACTGCATGGAAAACATACTGCAAAAATGAGGAAATCGGATCAGGTATTGGTACGTGTGGCCTGAGCAAACCTCTCTCAAACGCTTACAGTGTTCTACTCCTGACCCACCATGAGTGTTATCACTCGCAATTTAAACATTTAGTACAAAATCAAGTTCTAGCAAATGGTGCCAAAGCAATGCTTAATGGAAATGTATTCATTTTAAGTTTTATTTTCTACATTTTGCAATATATAGTCAGCTGTTTATTAGATGATTATTTCTCTTTTTAATACTGACACACACACACACACACACATTATTTTTGTTCTTTTTGATGAATGTGTAACCCTGGAAATATCTCACACACACACACACACACACACACACACACACACACACACACACAGTACTTTATACAGTAACTCAATGGTTTAATCTACTGATTCTGCTGACTGTGTTATAGTACTCTCTGGGTGTACACACACTGAGGTCACAAGAACACACACAGAGGTGAAAACCAAGCACCGCCCATGTGACTCTCAGGACCCAACACACATGCTTAAATGGTTTCTGACCTCTGACCTTTATGACCCTGGGGCCAGCAGTTCAGGGAGTCTGGTCGTGTGTGTGTGTGTGAATGCGTCAACTGTCACATGCTATCACAGCAGCAGTCTTCAATAGACAAATTCAGGTCAGTCAGATCTCAGGGTCGAGACGTGGGGCGCCTCTGCAGCACGGAGACTTCTCTGTGAGGGAAAGATTCATTCCCGCAAATCAAGTCATGTACTGTAGACTGTAGCACATATGAATATGAATATCATATAGGAATACAGTTTTAGGTTCAACATGACTTCAGGAAAAATTGAACTGCACAGGATACCTGTATCTATTAACCAGACTAAATTGCAGTCATTTTTTAAATGTGAAATAATAGGCGTAATATTTCTGAGACAGCACACTGTATGATGCTTTGCTACCTTTGTCCACATTTTCAAATTTGACCTACCTCAATGACCTTGCCCTGCTTCTGTTGTTATGGTAATGGCCTATGGGAAAAAGGCTTTTGGTAATCTCAACCCTGGTAGAGGAAACAATTAAAATCAATGATCCAACTGGCTGACTGACTAAATGCATGGATGGCTGTATAATGTACATCATCATACACAAAACTACAACATGAGGCTGAGGAACATAGGTTTTGTAACATACTATAAGTGCACTTTAATGAAACCCATTTAAACATAATCCTGTGGATCTAATTCAGACCTTTTCACTTTGCATTGCTCAGATAAAACTACCTGTCTTGGCTTGGATGTACTCAGCTATGATGCAGTTTTCCAATATTTATTACTGACAAAGACCAGAGAGAGAGCACATAACACCTATTTTAAAGTGATTGCATTGGCAGTTTTAGAATTGATTTTAAGATTGTTTTACTAGTTTTTTTAAAATCACTGAATGGCCTGGCACCAGCCCATCTCTCAGACATGCTTGTTAGATATGTACCTAACAGATCCCCCACATCCTCTGCTGCTGGCCAGTCTGCCTGAGGACATGAGAAACTCCACCTCTGTGGACATTTTTAAAATAAACACTAAGACATATCTTTTTAGCCTGGCTTTCTTTTTTTCTTCTTTTTTAAAATCTTTTAAGCTTTCGTCATTTGTTGCCTTACTTTTTAAATCGTAATCATTGCCTTTCATACTAGCTTTATCCCTTGTGTTTACTTATTTTATTGACTTTTTCTATTTTTAACATTTTATTGTTAAAGTTAAAGTTTAAGTCTTGCAAAATTCTATTTATTTTCCTATTTTTTGTTTTTTTCTTTGTGTCTGTGCTGTTTTATCCTTGCTCTGTGAAGCACTTTGGGCTGCATGTTTGTATGAAAGCGGCTGTATAAATACAGCCTCTCTTTTCCAGGAGGGCCCTGCGGCAGTACAAAGTTAACATTTAAACAATAGCTACATACACATACAATTAACGGAGTTGGTGCATACTTTGATAAAATGCTGATTTGCTCAGTCCAATCATCTAAATGAGAAAATTACTCAACAAAAAACATTTAAAAAGCTGGTACTAACTGTGAGCATCACCTCCTCTCGGGATATTATAGGTTATAGGTTACTACGGGCATGACTGTTCTAAAAGCGGGATCAGTGCAATAAATGCATGAAGTTTTTCCTAATCGGCCATGGTCTGCAAAACTAACAAAATGTACCTGCTTATAATTCGTTTGCTCTTTTATGTGGATCCATGAACTAAAGGGATGTTACAGTTCTGTTTGTTGTGTATCAAATGTAAATCAAAAAACTAAAATGTAGAGCTGAAACGATTAGTCACTCAATCGACAGATAATCAACAACTATTTTGATAATTGCTGCTTTTCATTGCCACATCACTGTAAACTGAATCTCTTTGAACAAAACAAGACCTTTGAAGACGCTCTAAGAAGCTGTGAGGGGAATTCTTTTACCGTTTTCTCTTTTTGACGTTTTATAGACCATACCATACTTTACTCCATCAGCAGATTGTGTTCATGTTGTTCATGTTTCATTTCTGATACAGCACACAATCGGCTTCACGTCATCACTGTTAATAATGCAACAAAAAATTTGTTACGTTTTTTGTAAACTGGTCAGTCACCAAAATTTCCTGGGATTTTTATTTCCTTCCAGGTAGACGGAGGCTAAACCTCAGGACCTTTAAACCACTCCAGAAAGATTGTCAGACCTCGAAGATAAATGTTATTATCTCAAAAGGTTACATTGAATAAACCACTACAGTAATTACATTTTCTTTTCTTTTTTCCATATGAACATTTTTGGGCTGGACAGAATTGACAAAAACAGACAAAATTGATATGTTATAAAGTTTTAGTGCTTTGAAAAGATGATGTAGATTGTTATTTCAAAACTTTACCAATCAGAAACAATTACTGTAGTGCCACATCTCCCTCTTCGGTTAGGAAGTGTCTGTTTCACCACTTCCCCTAAACGTACTGAGGTTAAAGTGTTACCAAAGTCCCTGCTGCAAAAGTTGGGTGGTTGATTGCGATCAAGGAAATAATATTTTTATGGCAGTGCACACTAAGAGAGTGCTTTCAGAGAAGCTCCTGCGCTGCAGAACGTCTTCATGTGTGTTTAATGGCAGCAGGTTGACACACGAGCAGTCAGAGCGGTGTGAGCTGAACGAGGAGGTACGAGGATCAGTATCGCTCTTTAGATCGCTTACCGGCACTGACAACAGATCCTTCAGGGTAACTCGAGACCACACACACAAGAGATAGATATACACACTAACAGACAAACAGACACAAACATACATGCTGCTCATGTGACTAGACTTGGATGTCTTGCAAGATACAGAAAGCAGAAGAGAAATAACGTGAGATACCATTTGAGGAGAGGAGGAGAGAAGAGAGGAAGAGAGAAGAGAAGAGAGGAGAGGAGGAGAGAAGAGAGGAAGAGAGAAGAGAAGAGAGGCAGTCAGCGGACTGTGACACTTCAGGCATATGGGAGGACCGAAGAGAGACGAGGGGATGAATAGAGAGTTGGTGAGAGACGCAGAAGCAGAGGGAGAGGGAGATGCATCCAGCTGTTTGTCCATCCTAGCTTTGCTGTAATGAGCCCATGTTTGGCTCTACGGAGCATCGCCAACGCCTCATCTAACTTCTCCAAACTCTAACAAGCCAAACTGCTATTCAGATTTACCTCCTACCAGTGCTGAGCCGGACCCAAACAACTAAGCACATAACAGCGTGGTGCTCCCTTAAATGGACATTTTGACATTTTGAATTTTGGCTGTTTATTTTTCTTTAACAGACACTTGTCAGCATGTGGGGGAACATTCTTGCTTTTAAGTTTTCATGAAATGGCTCCGCGGCGTTGTTAGCGTCACTGAGCATATTTCCCACTTGCAGCCTGCTGTGCCCTTTGGCTGGAATGAGGCAAAGCTCATAAGTCATTTGGAGATTTACCTGGTGAAAACACAAATAATTCACACACTACCACCATGTTCTTCCCTATGATTACAGCTAGAAAACCACTGACCGCTAAATCTCAACCAAAAAGCAGCATTTTCCCACCGTGGGGATGCATGGTTTTTATAGTGCACTGAAAAATCTGGTATGACATTTGACTGTATTGTGGTTGACAGCTGCCACTGTGCTTCATCAACAGAACTTGCTGTTTTGTGACATTTGGACAAAACCAGAACACTGAAAATAATCTGTTATTTACAATTCACTGGTACAGTACCACATTCAGTGCTCTCTGTTGACATCATTTTGAAATGTTTGGATTAAGCAAAAATATTTCAAGAAAGTTTTTGTTTTTTTTACATTTTTATCTTAAAGCTGGAGTGTGGAACTTTTGTCGTCTCCTTCCGGCAGTGAGAGTAATTACACAAACACTGTTGATGCGTGCTTATGACGGATGCCTACAGGGGAGCTCGCTCACATTTGGAGTTCCAAGACAATAACCCATTATTTTGTAAATCTAATAGCTACGTAGCCTACTCCAGATATTTTACAAAGACCAACCTGGCCAACAGCAGTAACGCCACATCCTGTCTGCCCTCAGCTCTTCTTCCGGCGCTCTCCAACGAGGAAAAGCTACACCAATGTTTCTGTTTGTCCTCGCCGTCGGTCGCTTTCTTTTTTGACTGTAATCCTTCCTCTGAACTTATTTTTTATCAGAAACTTTTCTTGGATGCTTCTTAGGTTTTTCCGCCATACTCTGTAGCTACTCCGGCGCTGCGGTTGCTCCCCTCAGCTCTGGCAAACCAGAGCCATGTAGAGAGAACTATCTGAAGTCCACGCGAATCATGTGATGATCAAGCATTTGTAACCTCTGCTGACGCGACTCTACACATGGCTCTGGTTTTACTACAGGCTGCGCCAGCGTGGAAGATTTAAAAACTCCGGTATACTCTGAAATACAGACCGATTTACCTGGCAGTGATAGGCTCAATCAGCATTGTGTGAACTCGTCTGGCAGTGGCTTGAATGTAACGGACGTACATTTATATATAAAAGTAACGCACTTTAGTTTTAAATCTTGATAAAAAAAGATAGAAACTAAAAGCTAGAATTCATTTCATACAAAAAACATGTCATGCTGCAAAAAATATATTTTTGTCCCTGGCGTTAATCCCCATCTGAGCAATAAATCATAATAGCACACATATAAATAAGACATAAAATATATAAATATACTGTATATTTGTGTCGAATTGCAGTCATTTAGACAATAAACCCGAGTCTGACTGATACATCAGGCTTATATTCAGCTGATCACGTAATGACAAACTGCAGTATAGAAATGCTAAAGGTATGTCGGAGGTAATTTAGAAACAGTGTCGGTACAGTAATGGATCCTTATTAAAAATGTTTGTCTATGTAAAAAAAAATTTAAAAAAAAAAATAGAATATCAGCAATAAATGGTATATTGGCCGCATTTATATAGCGCTTTTATCCAAACACCAAAACTGTGTTCATGTACAGCAGGACCACATCACTCAGAAGAAGCTGACAGAAAATTTGTTTTCAGGGCAATTAAGGTTAAGTACTACAAAGTAAAGCCCCTGATTTTAACAAAATAACAGCACTTCACAATTTGCCTCTCGTTCACCCATGCACACACAGACACACACCAATGGCAGCTACCACTAAGCAAGGTACTGGCCTGACCATCAGGAGCAACTTGGGGTTCGGTGTCAGGACACTTTGGCACACGGACAAATGTTATTTTTTCCGGAACGAGGTTGATTTTTCTGAGCTTTCGCATGCCGAATAAAGGCATCAACCAATCATGTTGTGCATTAGGCATGCCATGTCACAACTCCTAATGACAATGATGGACCTGTTGATTGTTTGTGTTTCTCAACACTATGTATCTATCCATCCATCCATCCATCCATCCATCCATGGCAAATTCACATCACTGCCGGTATGAATAGTTTTGATTCAAAGTATTCGCAGGCGAGTATTTCGCATTTTTGTGTTGTTTATTCGTCACATCCCGGTGTGTAAAGGCCTTTAGTCTCAACCTTTTCTTTAGTACAAGGTAGTACCAATAAATCATGAGCCATGTGGATTAATACATCTGCAGAGATAAAAGTGTATGTGTACTTAAAAAAAAAAAAAAACTAGAAATTTGTCACCTTAAGCTATTTTGCAGTTTGACATAATTTTCTGCATTTCCCCTTTTGAAATGAAAAAGTAAAATCACAAACAAAGCTTCGCCCAAAGCTTCAGGTTCAATGACCGGGTAATAAGCTTCCCTGTTGAGTATTATTGTGTAACACGCCGGTTTGGAGTTTAGCAGCAGAGTCCGCGCTGCATCACAACGCTGCTCCTCTCACAGCCTTGTCCGGCCTATTTTTACCCAGAGTCAGTCAGGAGCCCAAATGCATGTGTGATCCTCTTAACCATCAATCAGCGCTACACTCAACAAAAGGTTGGCGACGCAAACACGACCCAGGTTCCCATCAGCATCCTTCTCGTGCGTTTTGCCGATCAAGCTCTCCCTCCTCTTCATCCTCATCTTCTATAGAATAATAATAATAATAATAATAACAATAATTCAAAGTGATGATTTGTGATAGAAAGTAGCTTTTTATCACTAGAGTGTAGCCTTATATGTTTTAATTTAATTTTAGGACATAATAATTATATAATGAATGTGGTATTGTGTGTTCATTTTGGCAAAGATAATTGTACTACAACATATGTTGACACAGACATACCTAGCTAAATGAATGCTAAAACAGATACCTGTAAACTAGGCTGTTGGCTGCTACATCTTTCTGTTATATGTGAAGTGGTTTATTCTGGCAAAATTCTTCAGCTCTTTAAATCCCTCACTATCAAAAAAATACGAGTATAGAAGAATAGGAGCATCATTAATAAAACCTTTTTTATGTCTAACACTGAGATGGAGATGGAGGTTGATGCCATTGTCCCCTTAACACACTTTGTATTGATGACACAAAATAATGTAGTGCTTAACTTTATTTATTTTACACTGTAATGAGGTTAAAGCTGCACATTCAATTGTTTGGTGATCAAATGACAACATGTGAAACGTGCTCACTCACCACAGAGAATCATCACCAGCCCCCCCTCTTTTAGCGTCTTTCAGCTCGTTGTTTTGGTGTTCCGACCCACAACTTTACTGTTTTGCTTCACTCTCACAGCTCTCATCATCAGTTCTGATAAACCTGTACGCTCCCTGCACCGCACCAAAAACATGTATATATAGCCGAAACTAACTTCAAACAGTCCCCTGACACTGAAGCTTAGATGTATGTGTGGCTGCCTTACTTTTCTTGTCATACAAAGTGAACTAAAGACTTAACTGAAAGTTTTATATATATATATATATATATATATATATATCTCACACCACTGTTGTATTTAAATGCATGAAACTCAAGCACATGCACGATAGTAATGACACTTTGCGAGCTGACACATTTTCTAAATTCTGCAGTGGCTGATAAGCAGGCTTCAACAGCAACTCTGTCATCTTGGGCAAATTGTAAATTGCTGCCAAATCAATGACAATGAGTCAGTACTTAAACCACTAGTTGTTAAAAAGTTTACATCTCTGACACTGTTATTCTAATGCTCATTAGCTACTGCTGTGACCTATGAATAAATGAAAATACACTTCCAAACAAACACAGAAACCGGTTGTTCCTGGTCCAACATCTCTCTCGCTCCCTGCCATCAGCTCGTATCCAACTTTAATTAAGCTAAATAATCAACTGTGTGCACGTACGCAAGTTTGTCTTGTCTCTGTTTACATGAATGTGTAATGCTGTAATGCGTTGCCTGGCAGTAGAAAAGAACGAATGCCAGGGTAGAGATGGTTATCTCTCTAATGTAATGGCACTGAATAATAGTGTAGATCCAATTCCATTAAATGGAGAAGGTGACTCATTTACCCACATACACAGTCTTACTCACAATAGCACTACCGCCCTCACCAGCTTCCATTGAAGTGAAGGGTTTGTTCTGTGACAGCCTGCACGCAGACAGAGGTTCATTGAAAATAAAGTTTTAAAAGTTTAAAAGTTCATTTTTCAGCTCAGTGAGTCGAGAGACACACTGCCAGGGTCAGTGGCTTGTGAACATGAACACACACATAACCCTGAAAGGGTTTTGGATTCAAGTGCCAACCTAGTGATGAACTTCACAATAATGTGGCTACAATGGTGCAAGCATTTCTTTTCTCTGATCATCGTTTCTATTTTGGGAAGTGTTAACAAGTGGACAACATGGTCCGACTAGAGGCAATTAAAATGCTCAGTGAAGTGAGAAGCAGGGCAGATGGTCAGGCAAAATGTGACACAGTCCAGCTTGATGCACAACTGGTAAGATAGGTTGTCTGCTAAAGTCTGAGGCACAACGTGCCTTCCATCACCATGCTAAAATCAACGCATCTACAGTGATAAAATAGCGCAATTTATCTTGTTGGTTACATTTTGCTTTCCCTCTCACTATTCTGAGCCCATGTTTGACCAAAACCAACTGACAGCCAATAAATGCCAGAGTTGAGCTGTGATGTCAAATGGTAGCAAAGAGTGACACATGTGCCTGGGAACACAAGTACGGATCATAGATTTAAAATCCTGAAAACGTTGAGCAGGGTTACGTAGGAAGGAATGGTTAAGAATATGAAACTGGTCAGCTTTTTCACTGTTTTTGATTATCGAGGAAGGTACAGGAGCCTGATTACAGAGAAGTCCCTAGAGAGAGATAACGATTGAGACAAACACCAAAGACAGCAGCAAGTGGTGTGGCGGATGGGAAAACATCCTCTGGAAGCTACATTTGTTTAACAAGACCACAATGCACGCTACTTATTATATGTAGCCTGTGCACCAGTGGCCCTGAAATTTAGTCTGCAGGGTCCAGGCTACTGCTTACTTTTGATTCTGCCAGGCAGTTTTCATTCTAGACGCCTAATCAGAGACTTATTTGGACTGGGACGCCAGGTGAATTTAAACTAAAGGCTGAGAGATATCCTGAATTCTAGTTCCTAGTACGGGTCACGCTCTGAAAGCACTGGATTGTACACTTCCCATAATGCAACTCAGTAGATCCCCCATGCCTGAAAAATGCCCACATCTTACAAACTTCCACCTCAATATTAATGCAGGTTTTCTGTTCAAAATATGTTGTCTCCAAGCCCAAGACTACCTTGATGACATCATCAGGGTCATGGACAAGAGGCAGCCATAAAAAGACTAAAAATGTACTAAAAATGTAAATGTCACATATTCAAATATCCTTAAATTGGATATTTTTGGGACTTACTATGACTTTATTAGATAGCTTGACAGTATACAGAGATGGCAGGAAATGGGGAATGACATGCAACAAATGGTCCCCAGCCAGGAACCAAAATATTGCGGTTCATGGTCAGCGGACTGACCCTATAGGAACCGAGGATGCTAACACCCCCCCAAACTCAGTGGATCTTAAGCCAGAAACAGATTTTGAACATTGAGTTGTACTGATGTACAGTAGTGTTTCTAGGTAGGTCTTTACTGAAGCCTTGTGTACAATTTACTCTAAAAGTTAATCCCCATCTAGAAATAAAAACTGAGTGATACTGCCGTTTAAAATGTTATATTTTGCTTACTATTATTACACACAGACATAGTCCAATAACCAAAATATATTAGGGACAAACAGGCTTCTCAGTAAGCTTCAGACTGAAAATGTGGTCCTTTAAGCTGCAGACAGTAGGCCCTCACACTGTTTAATGCAATAGTTCACAGCCGGTTACATGACAGACTCTAGACTACTGCATGAGCAGCCCTAGTAAAGACCACACATGCGTGGTGGTGGTTAGCCATAAATAACATATCACGGCTAAGTTAGCCTATAGCCAGGAGTTTGTTATCAGGAGTGTCTCCATTGTCACCATCATCATCATCATCATCATCATCATCATCCCTGCGCCCATCACTACAGATGTCGCACTGTGGCTTTTGGCCTCTACTGTTGCCACGTCTCATTCTTACTGTAGCACCGTTACCGACAAAGCAACCGACAACAACAATAACACAAACAACGACAACAAATACGTCCTCACCGGGAGAGTAGAGCCGTGCTAGCTGTCGGGCCCCAGCGTGCTGCGGTCCCCAGCGAGGCGCCGCGCTGCGTGCAGCCGCCCCGTGCTCATTCCCGTTCGGATCCTCCTCCGCCATGGACCGGTGCCTGATATCGGTCTCGGAGAGAAGCGACGCCGCCATAACTCCTGCCCGCTGCCCCCCCGCTTTGGCTTTCAGCTATAAGACATCAATTATAGATCTGTCTCGGTCAATAACTGGTCGGTTCTGTTTGTGTCCCGGCCTCCGGTGGCTGTTGTTGTGGCTCGATGGAGGGAGGCTGAACCAACTGATGCTAGCTGGGATGTACCGGAGCTGCCTCGTGCCACCCGGAAATACACAGACGAAGCTGCGCTGACACACAGACCTATTTCACACGGCTCTAACCGATGCAGTCTGTCATGAACCGCTGTTAGTTTGTAACAGAGAAAGACTACGTGCATAATGTGTGTTTACATACAGAACGTGAGGCTTTTTATGGAGAGAAAATAGTCCCAGTAGTATTTACAAATGTGTATTACATGATCTACAAATGAAAAATAAGATTTGCAAAGGTGTACAACGATTTGTGCCTAATTTTGGGTACTCACAAAAGCGTGTTCCAACCCACACACAAACACCAAGTAAACTGAAAACAAGTCAAACAGTTTTACAAATGCACACATCCCAACCTGAATAAATATTTATATTTTACGTACAGATTTTTAACTTTAACTTCACAGATCTGATCCTTTTTGCTTTCAAAAGGCTTCCTGTGCAGACAAATGTCTAAAAATATTTGTGACATTCTTTTGTATTAATTTACAGATTGTTAAATGTGTGTGCAGGGATGCCTGTTATGCACTGATCAGGTTGCTTTTGCTTGCAGGGTTTTGAGACTATTTTATCTCCAGCTCCACACAGGTTCGAGAAAGCATGCTGCGTGTAAGTGCTAGTGAAAAACTGGGACATCTTGGCTTTCGGTGAATTTGTGTTTAATTTCAGAGTGGGAAAGACGTTTACGTACAGCCTGCTGTAAGTATTTTGGTAAGGAATGGGTAGCCTACCTAAAGGGTAGGAAAAAAATTATAATAATAAATTATACTGTACTGAGTACTATGGGGTACAGTAGGACCTACTGGTAAACAGAGCTGGTAGCTACCTCTTAAGTAATTATGCTATAACTTATTTCACAGTTGTGATGTGCTACCGAAACATAATATGCTAATGGTTGAAGTGCAATAAAAACAAAATGTTTTTGCCCTTTGCTCATGGCAGTTGTGACAATCATTTCTTACAGGTGTGCCTTCGGCAGGCCAGCAACACCCACACTCCACATTATGCCTATGTCTTCTACTTCATTGTATGATTTGGAATAAGAACAAGTAGAAAAGGATCTATTCTTTGTTCATCCAGCGCTGCAGCAGCTCATAACGGGCAGGCTGGAGTAGAAATCAAACTTACCTTTCACAAGTGTGCAGCTATGGAAGAAATGTATTGTCATGTGAGGACGAAAAACGAACATAATACAGTAATATAATAATGTGGTGGATCAAACACAGTTAACCTTAAATGTTAAATGAGGTAGGCCTACTGAGGAACCTAGTATTTATTTACATTCTTTTAATTAGATCAGTTCTAAACATTCTTGAATGTTCTTTCCTTGTTACCCTATCATATTAGGGGTGCGGGCTGGTTCATAAAGTATCCACTGTTCCCCCCTTGTTATAATTACACAGTAGGAACAATGTGTGCAGGCTGGAATATAAACGTTTTATTCTGTATATAGGCTACAAAAACAAAACTTAACATTTAATTGCTCATTTTTTTATTTCCTGTTGTTTTTCTTGTGGCTCATTTTCAATATTCTAACATTTTTTGCTTAAGCCTATGGCATTTTACATACATTAGCCTAGCAGCTAGCAGACCTTTTCACCACTCAGAGCTTAACAAATAACATGTATTATTTATACTTTTTCTTACTCACCGCTTGTTTAAGTCACTGCATCTCCCAGCAGAACAGCACAGTTGAATTTCAGCCTACATGCACGTTTTTTCAGGCTAACAATGTTGAAACAGAGAAGCTAATGCTGCCACAGCGAGACAGCAACAAGATAGCGGACTACTGACTGAGATGCTCTCTTAGAGGAACAATATTAACCATTTCTTTGCCACTAACAATATTTATTGTGCTAATCCAGTATTTTCATGGTGAATGGGTTTTTCATTAGTGAGAAGATTTCAGCTTTAAATGCCTTTTCTGAATGGTGTAACCAGATTTTGAACCACATTTGTTTGCTTCTCTAGCATGAGCTACACAGATAGCAATCATGTGAGCATGTGTGTGCTTTGGTTTGCACATGCTGGACTGACTGTTTTCCCAGCAGAAGAACAAGTCCACCACCTAACAGCAGCTTATTTAAACCATATATCTACATACATGTTACTGTATAGAGTCTATGTTCTATGGTAAATGTGCTCTAATCGACGGGTGACGAGCTATTCTCTCCATTTAGAAAAAGGTCTTTCCCATTCTGAAATTAAACACAAATTAACCGAAAGCCAAGATGTCCAGGTTTTCCACCAGCACTCAAACGCAGCATGCTTTCTCGAACCTGTGTGGAGCTGGAGATAAAATAGTCTCAAAACCCCACAAGTGAAAGTAACCTGATCAGTGCATAAGAGGCGATCCGTGCACACACATTTAACAATCTGTAAATAAATACAAAAGAATGTCACAAATATTTTTAGACATTTGTCTGCACAGGACAAACAGTTTGACTTGTTTTCAATTTACTTGGTGTTTGTGTGTGGGTTGGAACAGCATTTGTGAGTACTCAAAATTATGCACAAATGGTTGTACACATTTGCAAATCTTATTTTTAATTTGTAGATCATCTAATACACATTTGTAAATATTAATGAGACTATTTTCACTCCATACTTTTTCGTAGCGCGGCTCTTAGGGCAGGGATTTTGTTCAACAAACTTTATTTCTGTGTCCAAGTTCAGTTGTCACTTCAGCTGTAGGGACCGTCTGCATTTTGCAGTTATGATAAAAATGATCATAACTGATAATGATAAAAAGTGGAAGTGGTACTGTCCCCCTATACACAACACAAACATAGATCAATTAACCAATAAAATGAAGACACTTTAATGCACTTTAAACAGCTAGTTTATCTTTACTGCTGCAGGTGCTGCTTGAACAATTTCCAATTCCAAGTTAGTACCTCCTAAGTAGGTGCCTGTGGCCAAAAGTAACAAATTAAATACAAAAGTTAGTTACACCATCTTTGTAAGGTCAAATTTGGTTAAGTAGTGGAAAATAAAATGTAAGACTCAAGTCAGTCGTTTACTAATGTAAATACAAAACAATTTAATTTCTAGAACAAATAACTGTATTATTTGACCCTAAAGACCATATGCTTGAAGGGTCAGCCATGCAGAATGTTTTGCAGATTCAGTAATCTCTGCAGAAAACCTTGAAACCAATGGATGTATACACAAGACATACTGTACGTGAGCCTACAGAGGAAAAGCTTTACTGTTCCAGCAAGTGTACAAGCAACAGCCTTCTGGCAGGGAGGCTCTCAGCGGCTGCAAAAACTCAGCTGCCCCCAACACATGGATACTGCTGAAACAGAAGGTTGCACACTGCAAAAAAAATGTACACCTAAACAAGTCTGTCAGACTAGCAGTGGGTCATGAAAACCACAGCTGCACAGTGGAGCTCACACTAAATAACAAGTTTAAAATTTACATTATGGCTAAAAAGGAAATGAGAGCAAATCCAGCTGCAGTTTCAGTACTGAATCAGATCCTTAGCATAATGATGTATCAGTCAGGGGCTGGCAAGGACATTTTAGTTGTTATTTTTTCTTGTATTGAGTACACACTTTTATCATTGTAATTCTGGTATTGCAGGACATTAACATATATTTTTGTAAACATTTAACCATGATGACAATCCTTCACTATCCTATGGTGAGTTACCTCATGTTACAGGATGGAAGTAGTAGGTGTAGTATTGCTTGTAATACTGTAGATGTAGAGAAGGCTTTACACTGCAGTGACATTAACACCGAAGATGTCCACTGTGCTGGCATGTGCAGTGTGGCCTTCTTACTCCGATAGGCTAAACATCAGAGAAGGAACGTGCCAGCTTGATAACATACCTGCACTCCCACATTCACACACTTTTCAGATGACAATCAATCTATTTCAGATTTGGCATTCTGTGGCATTGACATGATGATTCCTAATCACTGTGGTGGCAATGTGGGTCAAATTCTACTCCATTGCGAATGCAGATACATCTTTCACCTTAAAACGCTTCACCCCAGTGGCTTAAATGAAGAACTAGATAGGGCCTGTTTTCTGTGACTCTCTCTTATTGTCCTTCTGTACCAGTGGATCCCATTCCCAGTGTACAAGCTAACATTTGTATGTATATATATCAGTATGAGAATGTGTCAGTGGAAATATAGTCTTCTACTGTGTTTGTAATGACTTGACCAGAGAAGACAAAGGACAGTTTTTTAAGGTGCAACTCAACCCCTGTGATCCACTTCTCTTTTCCTATCCCATTAGTCATCTTGTGACCCATAGAAGGGTCTTTTCCCAACAGGGTCCCCAATGTTGTTAACCACATGTTGAACATCTTTTAATGCTTTTATTACATTATGTAATGCAGTCTGAATTGCCTTTGTCCATGAAATGTACTATATATCAAAATCTTGCCTTGCATTTCACCATCACATGTAGCTCTGAATCACCCTCATTAGAATTTCCATCTGACTTAGAGAGTATTGCAGTTGAATATTAGAGATATTAGCGACTGATGGCACTGCAGTGGGTATGCATGCAAGCTCGCACTCATTTCTTTTAAATAAATACACATCACACAGAAATTCTTTATTTGTCATTTATTTATTTGTTTTATCTTTTTTTGACTGTACTAGATTATTGCAATCTGGTTAATTCACATTTAAAAAGCAGTCATTGACCAGACGCACTGAAATCGATGATATTCATTTTTACAATAACCATTATAGGCCCCATAGAGACTGGAAAACCCAATCCAAAAAAGAAACATCTGTATGGTCTTCTGCACTTTTGTTTGATGTCTTTTTTTTTCATAGTAATTACAAAAAGGAAAAAAATATATAACAATGATCATAAAAAGGAGAGTTGGGGGGGAGAACTCAGGAATATTACGACTGGCAAACAAACAATCACAACACAGCACAAGTACCTACTTACGGCGAGAAATGAAAGGTACAAAATTAAAACAAAGAAAATAAGCGCATATGGCAGAAAGAAAAATCAAAGAAACTGGCACCTATGAAGTTAAATACAATAAGCAACTGAGGGGACGAGAAAATGAAGCTTTTTTCTACAATCTATTAAAAAAAATCCCAAAACAAAGGGTGTTTTCTTGCTTTTTTTTCCTTTTCTATTTGTTAAAAAAAATAAAATGCCTGACCCGGAGAGTGATGGGTGGGAGGAGAGGAAAGGAGAAGGGGAGGGGGAAGAAGTTGGTGGTGGTGGTGGTGGGGTGTTGGCAGGGACAATAAAAAATACTGCACGTACAATACCTTTTTTCACTCCTCTCTTTCTTTCATCTAGCTCTTACCGTTTCTCTCACCCACTTTTTCCTTTCTTTATTTAATAGCATATCCCATTAATATTCCTTTCCCCCGCTGCTCCTAATAGCCGCGCCCAGTGGCGCGATCGTTAGAGTTTTACATGTGAGTAGCAAATGACACTTTGATTGGCTGTGATGTGGAGATGGGAGTCCCCTGCCGGCTCCGGGTCGGGGGCCCCGGCTGAGCCGAGAGATCCTGCCGGGCCTCGGTCTCACTGCGCGTGCTGACTCAGTGTGTGGTTCTGGAGGGAGAGAGGGAGAGGGAGAGATAGAGAGAAAAAGTGAGAACACATGATGAGAGAAATAATGGGCTACGTGAGCATAGTGCTTTCCACTTGCACCCCCACCCAATAATAGAACAGAAGAGAACAGAAACACAACTGCCTCCCACAGCACAGACAGCAAGGCCTCCTCGCTTTATACATGAAAGAAGAGAAAGAGGAAGGGAAGAGAAGAGAAAGGAAGAAAAGAACAAGACAAAACAGGACAAGCAGACAAGACAACTCTACAACATATAGTAGGTACAGAACTGTGGTATTGTTGCTCACACTAAACATTTGACAAATAGGAAAAAAACTGATCATGAGTGACATGTGTAGTTATATTTTTGCACATTTTGACACACCCAAAAATATACCCAGTCATCCAATAAAAGCAGAACCTGGTCTTGGTCAGAGCCAAATAATAACAGATAATATAGTATTTGTTCTGCTTTATTTCTTATCTGTGGGAACCCAGCGCCTTGATTTGTTTATTCAGATCTGTGAAACCCTCGTGTCTTTTGATATTGTGATTAATATTTTACAGAGACTGTCTCCATACCTCAGAGACACCCACACTCACGTCTCTCCAAGCGCGCTACACATCAATACATAATCACAATGCAAAAAAACACCTTTTTCCAAATTAAAATGCACAACAGCCGTGAGAGCTCAAAGGGAGACTGATGCAGAGATCTCTTGGTAAAGACTAGAGTGGAGGAACCGAGATTCAGAGGCGGATTTGTATGCGTAAATGACGGAGGTAGGCACGCACGAAAACAGACAGGTACACAGTATACTGCACACGCACATCCAACAAATAATATGTTAAACTTTCTTACTGAAAGATAAATACACACACGAATAGATGTTAGCAGGCCTGTACAGGCTTCTCCTTGGGGAGTGTTGGGAACGATGCACACAAATGTGCAAACACATGCACATGTTGGCTTCAGCACTCATGATCTCACACACACACACACACACACACACACACACACACACACACACACACAAATACACTTCCTCTGTGGCTCTTCCATATCAATTGCAATGGGGAGCTGAACTCATGATAATCTGGATTTGCTGGTTTGGAACTCAGCTAGCATCGCATCTAAAGCTGGGGAGATACTGTCTGCGTATGTGTGCGTGTGTGGAAGATGGGGAGATGATTGGAAAGATTTCTCTGGGAATTTATGTGTGTATGTGTGTGTGTGTGTGTGTATCAGAAAAATGTCCACTAGGATATTTTCTTCCTCCTCTCTCCTCATTTTCCCCAGACTGTACAGCTTTCGTTCCCTACCTCTCTCTCACACACACACACACACACACACACACACACACACACACACAAATTCCCAGAGAAATCTTTCCCTATCATCCCTGCCTCATCACACATACACACTCACAGACACACACACCACACAAGTCCCAGTGAGATTTTCCCAATCAACACCCCCCCCACCCTTCACCACCACTAAAAGCAGCTTTCTCAGATTAATCGCTCTCCCTCTCTCTCACAGATAGGCTCCACTACGGATAGGAAAAAAAGGACAGGAAAGAATAGTGGATGGGAGAATGAAAAGAAAAGAGGAGGGGATGGGGGATGAACAGAACAGAGAGGCGAGGAGGGGTGGATGGGGACAGAAATGTGAAGGATTATACGTGGTTTGGGGTTGATAAATACTTATTTGTCATTCTATGGCCCTTATCTTGCTGTGCATGTTTCGTTGAGCCCTTTGGTGTGCAAGAGTGTGTGTGTGTGTGAGGGCGATAGATAGGGTGTATGCTGTACGACTGTGTATGAGAGTGTCTGTCACTTGGCTTTGGAGGCCAAGCTAGCCTGTGCGGGGGAAAGCAAAGGGTATTAATGTCCTACACACACTAGAGAGGCGTCTGCATGCACACACTCACTCAGTAAAACAGGACAGTGAAAAATAAGTGTCTGTTTCTGTGTGTGTGTGTGTGTGTGTGTGTGTGTGTGTGTGTGTGTAGGCCTCTCTAGTGAGGAAGCAGATCTCATTGGGAGCCTCTGACCCCGTTATGATAGAAAACCTTCCTCTCTCACTCTGTCGCTTGCTCTCATCCTCAGCCTCTCTGCTCCATCGGCAAGCTAACTGGCTGCATTTCCTCTCACCGCCAGAAGAGGTCAGGCTCATTCCTTTTTATGTGACCATGAGGAGACCAGAGGAGACAGAGAGGAGGGGAGGAGAGGACAGAAGAGGAGATGACACGAGAGAGCAAGATTTTGTCCGGTGCATCTTTCCTGTTTCCTACATCCACGTCTGGCTTTCGTCATTACACACTTGCCTCTTACATGACCTCTAACACTGAGGTCATATGAGAGGCATTAGAAATGTGAATGGAGAGAAAGAGAAAAAAGTGACCCAGGCATAGAAGGACTGCAAGAAGGAAAAGGGGAAGTAGGGAGGAAGGAACTAGAGAGAAGAGTGAGAGAGAGAGTGTGTGTGTGTGTGTGTGTGTGTGTGTGTGTGTGTGTGTGTGTGTGTGTGTTTTCCCTCAGGTTCTTTGGGTCCTGCTGCTGCCGTATTGATTTGTAGACGGAGCGAGGGATGGAGAGGAAGGACAGAAGAAGAGGAAGGAGAGATGGAAGGAGGGAGGCTGCGGTCACTCCCTGGAGGAGTTCGCAGCGCTGCAGTGGACTGCTGGAAATAGCCCAGAGGAGAGAAAAGGGGAGAGAGGGAGAAAGGGATGGAGATTAGAGAGAGGGGTGAGGGAGGAATGTAATGGACGGAGGGATGACAGCCTGCCATGCTACACACTTCGTATAACACACACACACACACACACACACACACACACACCCTCTGACACCTCCCAGTTACTTCTCTTCATTTACGTTGTTGTTGGGGAGCTTGGTATTGATTATGCAGCACTGCAATCGATCAGAAGTGTGTGTGCGTGTGTGTGTGTGTGTGTGTGTGTGTGTCACAGTGTGGCATCTGCTCTACAGCAGAGTAATTGATATATTCTACTGAAAAAAATGGATGACAGAGAGAGGAGAAGAAGACTGTTTAGTGTGGTGCGGCCAATTCTCAAACCAAGCCGCCTTTAATGAAACTCCACACCTGCAGATGTTTCACAATAAAAGCCTTCCAGCAAAGTGAAGGGATTACTGTATGTCCCTTGAACTTCTGGAGGTGTTTTAATGTGAAACAGATGAAGAAAGTTTAAGATTAAACTTGCTTCTGTTGTTAAGAGTAAACAACAACAGGAAGGCTTGTCACTAAAATATGATAAAAATATGTGTGTGTAACACAGGGGAAAGTGGAAATAAAGGCCAGGTGCAGCTGAGACAAGAAAGGCCTCAACTTGAGAATGTACAGTATGAACACAATGTAACAGCATGCTAGAAACAGGTTAGCAGTCATTTTTGGTTTGTGTTCATTCTACTGCCTTCTGCTGTATTCTATTGTCTATTTATTCAAATAGGAAGTGCATTTGTTTCTGGTCGAGCAGCCTCTTCCTGTCAATATGGATTGTGTTGTTTTCTAAAACCCACTTCCTGAAAGGCTTAATCATATTAAATATGAACATGAACCCTGTTTAGGATGTTATTTCACCATGTTTCTTTCTACTGTTCTCTTCATAGCAGAGGGTGTGTGTGCTGCGGTGAGAACAGCCCATCTTCCAGGCCAGACCAGACCAGTCAATACAGAGGCCTGTCATTGTTTTTCCTAAACTGCTTAGAGAGAGCGAGGCTAAAGCCTGCAGAGCCCTGGGCCCATGGGAAATATGGCCCTGTCGCATTACCCACACACAACACTGCCAGACACATGCACGTGCACGCACACACACAAACAGGAATGCATTCACAGACTTGCACTTGCAGCTAAGAGGACATGCATGCACAGACACACGATGCCAAGGCAAAATGCAAAGACTCGAAAACACAATAGTTCTCACACACACACACACACACACACACACACACACACACACAGTCTCATGGGGAAAGGGAGAAGGGTAGGACAGAAGAAACCGAGAGATAGAGATAAGAGAAAATCTAATCTGCCTTGTCCTGCTCATCTACTGTGTTACATGTGTGCATGTGCATTTGTGCTCTGGTGGTGATGCTTGCTGATGGTTGTGTTTTAGAAGGGGTGGAGGAGCACAGCTGTCACCTTTAACACGCATGTGTGTGTATCGTCATGCACATAATCAGTGTTATGCCTGGTCAGCTTCATCTATTTAGCAGAAACAATGTAGGTGTCTGTTTGCATGCGTCATCTGGCCTGAACTGAGGCGGAGGAAAACAAACAAACAAAAAAAAAACTCTTATCTTGAAACATCAGATTAGAGTAAAATAAGAAGGAGGATAATCAGACTTTGTCACTGACGATGGCATTGACCTTGTTTGTGGGCCAAGTCAGTAGGATGGCAAAATAGCTTTCTCTCAGTTACTTGAACGCACAAACATATTGCTGTTCTGAAATGAACAACTACATCTTGAAATGTAGGTGCCAAGTCTCTAATAGACACAGGAAGAGGAAGCATTGTTGTTGGAACAATGCCGTGCGTGTATGTGTGTGTGCTACCTACATGTATCAGCGAGCGTCTGTCAGTACGTGAATTCGTGTCAAATGTGTGTGTATGTGGGGGTAATTGGAGGCAGTCCAAATGCTGTGTGTGTCTCTGAGTGTGTGTGTGAGTGTACGTGTGCCCCATCTCCACTGCTGTTTTTAACACCAAATGAAAAATCACCTTAGTCGCCTTGTGGTCTTCTTTGGGTTCAGTGTATTTATAGCTCAGAGTTGACACTCTTCCAACAGAGTGAGCGTGTCTGTCTGTGTGTGTGTGTGTGTGTGTGTGTGTGTGTGTGTGTGTGTGTGTGTGTGTCTGGGACTAGCAGATGGGCTGTCTTAGCCCTCTTCCTCTGCTCCCTGGCTTGTCTTTAGCCCCACCCGTCCAGGACAGGATGCTGCCTCGGGAGCAGATCGAAAATAAACGCACCCCCTGCCCTTAACATCCCGCCGACACGTATTCCCCGCTCCCCTCCCACTCCTCCATTTCTCTCTGACTGTCTTTGTCCCCATCTCTCCCCATCATCCCTCTTTCTCTCCCCATCATCCTCCTCCTATTATAAACGGAACTACGCATTACTGTCAAATTATCTATCCAAAACCTTCCTTTAGCCCCTTCCCTTTCCAGCCAAGTCACGATGACCCCCACTTGTCTACTCTGCCACCCCACCCAGGGTGACCTCTCTGACCATGTCCTGTTTAGTGCGCTCCCTCCCTTACTTTCTCACAGGGGACTTCCCCTCTCCTGTTGCTACTGGCCCAAACAGCCAGGTTTGGACCAGTAAACACAACCCAAAATACACTCACAGCATGAAGGGCACACACACATGCACAACACAAGCACAACGTCAAAGGCAAACACGCATGGATCTACAACAGATTCGCAGCATAGGTGAGGGCTCCCTGCTGGAAGCCGTTCCACAAACCAGGAAGTGACCTCACCTCCAGCACAAATAACCGATCATTCCTGAGCACCACATGGCACATTTGAGTCACACCGTTATAGAGAAAAATGTGGGTATGTTCAAAAAAGTGAATGATCCCTTTCTCTCGCTCTCATACGCTCTCACACACACACACACACACACACACACACACTAACACTGTAATAAAACATGTCAGGCACACATAAGTGAAAAATTAATCTAAAGGTTACAGATGTATAAATAAATGCACAGACATGACCCATCCAACACACACATGAGCTCACAATTCAGCAGAGCGTGCTGGCTTTCTGTGTCACTGTCATATTACTGCACACGCCCAATCCCCATGAGTCCCTAGGGGGCCAGCATTTTTTGATTACCATGCACCCTAAACTGGCAGAAAAGGCAGAAAGAAAAAACAGAGAGAGCAGTGACATAAAGATGGATGAGTGAAGGAAGAGAGAAGAATGGGCTGGGTTGATACATGAAGTGGAGGAGGAATAGAAAGAGGAGAGAGACAGTACAGTATGTGTATGTGCACGAGTATGCATGAACAAGGTGCCAACCAAATACTGAGTATTTTTAGGGGTGTGTCATTCACTTTCATCATTTTAAATTGGGAAATCAATCAAATTTGCTCCACAAAATTAGATCCATTTTTCTTCGCTGTTCCTCTAATCTTTGCCTTAAAAGGCCTCTAAAAGTTACTGAAATAATTACTTCAAATTTTTGACTGAAATCCCTAGACATACATAGAGCTGAAACAATTTATCAAGTAGTTGTTAGAAGATGAATCTATTTTGATTATTGAATAATCGTTTATATCATCTTCTTAAGCAAAAACGACCCTAAAAAAATCTCTGGTTCCAGCTTCTCGATTGTGAATATTTACTGGTTTTCTTGATAGTAAACTGGACACCTTTGAGTTTTGGACGGTTGTTCAGACAAAACAAATAGCTTGAATATGTCCACTTGGATTCTGGAAAACAGTGATTTTATAGAACAAACAATGAATCGATTAATTGAGAAAATATTCAGCAGATTATTTCATAATGAAAATAATAGTTGCAGCCCTAGACATATGCACCATTTGAAGATCAATCAGTAAATCAAACTTTATTTATATAGCACATCAAACTCATACATCAAATGCAACTCCAAGTGCTGAACATAAAGAGAGTTTAAAAGTAAAATGAATACATAAAATTAAGTATAAAATAATAAAACTAATAATAAAATAAGAAATAAGAAGATGATGGGTTACAAGAAGATATAACTGGTGGTTGGAACCACTGAGTATAGGTATAATGCAAGTCCGTAGCAAATAATACCAATTGCATACTGCTGAAAAATGTTATAATTACAATTTTATTATTTTTTAAATAATTATAATAAAAAAATAGTTATTTTACAAAGAACTTCAGTGTGACATTTTATTAACAAAAATCAGGAAATGTTAAATTAAATTAAATGAAAAACTAGATGCTCCATTTTAATACAGAACCAAGCAAATGAACGACGTGGGTTTTTCAGCCGTGGATGTGATGAGATGTAGTGTTGGTGTGTGCCACATCTGTATGACTGTGTTTTGGCAGGGTTGATAGAACACTACGCCACGCAGAGTCTGTCCTGTTCTGTGACACATTGCCTCTGTTCACCTGTCACACACACACGCACACACACACACACACACACACACATACACATACATAAACCAAATGACAGGAACAAGGTCCAAGCTGTTAGAAACCCTCCAGGTGCTGGCTCACATAGTGTAATTCCTTTGTGTCTGTCTCTAATTCTGTTTATCTCTGTCTCCCTCTTTATCACGCTCTGTCTGTCTTTGTCTCTTTGCATCCGCCTGTTTGTTCCTCCGCTTTACATCAAAGCAACAAGTAACTTCTTTTGACTCGTTTTTTCTTCTCTCAGTCTCCTCCCTCGCTGAGACCCACTGTGTACGTCTTTTTACTGTTTTCTGGTGGTAAGTTCCTCAAAGCACAAATACAAACATGCACAGGTGTACACACGCATATGAATATAATATTTCCAGATGATTAACTGGTCCCACATTGAGATGTTCTTTCCTCTGTCCAAATCCAACATGAACCGAATGTGCTTTGCATTCACAGTGTGGAACAATGAACACTGCAAAAATCCCAACAGTGTTAACAGCCACGGACACAATTTGTATGCAATTTTTCCTTAGGTGGTCAGAGGGGGAAAAAATCTGACAACACTAAGGACAGCTAGGATGCAATGGCAGCATTACCTTTTACAGTTTTTAAACCCATTTTGTTTGTTGTCTTTTGTTTTACAGATTTTTTTGTATAATTGCTTCCATAATTGAGCTTTTTTTATATAGTGCTTTGTAAAATAAGCAGTACTTCTAGCAATACTAGAAATAGTAGTAGCTGTGGTACTGTGGAAGTAGTAGTTGTTGTATCAGGTAAGGCTGGCTGGCTTGCAGGCTCTCCGTCTGTCTCGCTACCTCCCTTTTGTTTTGAATCTCTTTTTGTTTCTGTCTCTCTTTCCCCTGCTGCAAATACCTTCAAGTCCAGGGATTCGGGGAGGTAAGAGTATGTGTGTGTGTGTGTGTGTGTGTGTGTGTGTGTGTGTGTGTGAGAGAGAATGTGTGTGTCCCAGGTCCCCATTCTAATAACTGAGAGTCTCCCAGTGAGCGGTGGGGCAGCTGAGTGCGCTCCCCTGGAACGCCACAGGGATCTACGGATCAAATTCATATACACGCACACACACACATCCACGCGCACACACAGAGAGCCAAGGGATACATGGATCAGAGAGTACACACTATGACTTGACACAACACTCACAACTGACTGCAACAGCCAGACAATGGCGAACACACACACACGCACACACACACACACACACACACACACACACACAGATAAACCCTATTGCCAGTTCAGCCACATCCACACCTTTCCATAATTCAGTTAGAGGGAAACAGTGAGGCTCTTCGATTCAGACAAAGACAAAGACAACATTATTCACAGACAGACTACTAAACACAGCTCATTTCACACACACAAACACACACACACACACACTCTCTCTGCCCTGATCCCAACCGCAGGCATCAAACAGTCAGCCAAGCTATTCTCTGCTCCGCATTAACTACCTAAATAAAGATTTTATTCATTCCTTTAGCTCTGAGGGAAAATATTTAAATATTTCTGTCATTTTCCAGGTATATACAACACACAATAACTGTTGAGGAGGTACCCCATACTGGCTGCATACAAATTAATACCATGTTGCTAATATAGCAGCTCTGATGTTGGGAAGTGGTCCAACAAGATAAAAATTGACCATTATACTGTGTGTGTCTGTCTGGCTGTTGATTTCTCCCTCCCTCTCAGAATGTCTGTTTCTTCATTTCCCAATTTTCCATCTTTCAAATTCATCCATCCATCCATCCATCCATCATGTGCGTACTACTGTACATGTTCTTTCAATTGAATCTACGAGGGAAACGGATCCCTGCTCGTCTTTGTGGTTGTGTGCGCCTCGCACAACTCTCAAATATTCAACACCGCTGGGACGCTGGGGAAGGAGGAGGATTCGGTGGAGGGAATCTACACAAACAAACGAGAGCATCCCCCACGTCCATCCATCCACACATCTATCCATTTATTCATCTGACCAGCAATCCACCCATCTCACAGTGTTTAAATATTTACTAGTGCTAAAGGAAAATGTGTAGCACAACAGACGCAAAAGGCAGGAAAAAAGGGATGATTGGGGAGGAGTGCAAGAGTGATGGATGGAGCAAGGGATAGGAGGAAGCACTGAGGGCAGAAGCTGCTGTACAGCACCCCCTGGAGGCTTCAAAAGAACGTGAAAATGGGAGATGTCTGTAACATTGGAGAGAGAGCTGATATAGAGCTGGATGGCTATGCCAAACTAGGTATACTTCTACAAGAGGGAACAAAAGTCTCCAAAGACCATAAAACAGGACATGCTGTAGATATTTGGATACTGGTTACATAATGTAAAAATCAGGCACTCTTAATTGCGTCTTAAAATAATGTATGAATGTAAATGTTGGTGGAAAAACTGACAATTTAAAACCATTCATACAAAAACTGTTTCTACTGTCATGCCAATTGCTAACGAAAGAAAGAAAGAAACTAAAACAGAGGGACACAGAGTGTGAAGTCTGGGAGTAAAGGCAGAGAGAGATCCAGAAGGACCTCACTGATCAGGGCCACAGCATTTCTTATTTACACACACACACACACACACACACACACACACACACACCAAAACATCTCTTATTTACCAGCTTACGTCTGCACTATTTATGGGACACTGGGGAGAGGCACAGAAGAGAGGAAGAGAGGAGAGGGGCTAAAATATGCATAGGGGCTGGTCCTTCTGGGACAGACAGGGGGAGTCGGAGAGAGGGAGGAAGACAGAAAGAGAAGGAGGGAGAGAAACAGGAAGAGAGAAAGTGAAAATTGTGGTATGATGTGCAAGAGATGGATAAAGAGGTGAAAGCAAGTGATCGAGAGGGTGGTAGAGAGAATGTGAAGGTCTTTGTACGAAGAGGGAGAGACAGAGATGAAAGAGGGACTGAAAGTGCGCAATCAGGGGGGAGAGGGGATGATGCAGCGACGTGTCCATGCAGCAGTGACCCTTGGGTGTGTGTGTGTGTGTGTGTGTGTGTGTGTGTGTGAGGGAGAGAGAGAGAGAAAAAGAGAGAGTGAGCTGGACATCATATGGCCCCCTCTGAGGGGTTGAAAGAGGCCAAAGCCTTTTCTAGCTGGCCAACCAGCCTTCCTCATCCATCCGCACCTCATTAAAACACACACAAATTACCCCATTCCACTTTCTCTGGCAGATGCATGCAAACACACACACACAGCCACACACTCTCGATAACAGCTAGCAGTGGCATTAACCTCCATGGTTGTAGCTCTCCATCTCCCCCAGTCAGCCTTTCTGTCTAGCCGACTTAGAGAGCCCTCCCATGGGGCAATGGAGCTGTGGCAGGTCGGGCTCGGGCTGCAAGTTTTCACACACACACACACACACACACACACACACACACACACATTTGGGCCAGGACCAAAGAGTAACAAGATGGATATAGCCACAGTGTAGCAGCCAAAGAGGAAGAAGTGCAAGGAGCAGAGGGAGGAAAAAAGTTGAACTGAGCTCAACTTAGCTGGAATGAAAACAACAGAATGAAACTCATCTGGCCCGACCAGACTCATATTAATATAGTTAATATATGAGAAGAATGGCTTTCTGTTGTTGAGTCAAGTCAAGCTATATAAACTGCTCCCCCTCAGACATCCCTAAAAAATGGATATCCCGCTCCAATTAGCTTGATATGAGGCAGGCAATCTAACTGATTTTTACAATTCATCAGGCTATAAAGATGTTGTGACCTGGTCAGACAACAGGAGAGGAGTCATCTGGGATGGAGGGTATGTAGAGGGGGAGTGGAGGTGTTTGTGTGTGGCAAACACTGTGTGTGGTGTGTGTGTGTGTGTGTGTAGACGTGAGTAGGAGTGTGTGAGGTGTGAGTGGTGCCTGTGTGTGGACATTAACCGACAGGGTCCAGCAGTCACCCTGCTGTTAAATGGACTGGCCAGCCATATGCCCACCACCTCCGGCCCTACATCACTGCCACTTTGTTTGTGTTTGTGTGTGTGTGTGTGTGTGTGTGTGTGTGTGTGTGTGCGTGCGTGCGTGTGTAGTAGGTGGGAGGGAGGGGGGGCTGTGCGTGTGTAGTAGGTGGGAGGGAGGGGGGGCTGTGCGTGTGTGGTGGTTGATACCTAATTTCTTAAATAGGATTCCTATCTTTTTCTGACTCTTTGTCTAAATCTCTGTTACCAACAGCCTGCACAGCAGCCACTCTTCTAACTCACTCTTATCACTCTTCTATGTACCAGTCGAATAAAGAGTGAAAGCCTTCTGCCAGTATCAGTTTTTTAGACTGCAAGGTTATGGCCAGAGAAGATTTTTTGGACAAAATAGAGAGACACTGAAAAGAAATAGAGAGTCAAAGAGAACAAGAAGTAGGAAATGAAAGAATGGAAAGAGAGATTAGATACTAAGATTCCCCATATATTTTCTGCTTGGACCAAAAGTTCAACAAAGTTCAACTAGAAAGAAATTCCAGATATCCTATGAACTGCTCTTGTCAATAAGAGTGGACATACTGTATTCACAGACTGTGTTCAACATGGTGTATGCAGGTAAAACATCACACCAAGCAAAGTTTGTTCTTCCTCTCAAACACGATGATAACTGCGGTGCTTTTGCAGACTCCACTTAAAGATAGACTGCAGTTTTTTTTGTTGTTATTTTGTTTTTTTAGTAATCAATCTGTGTAGTGGAATTGTAAAACACATAACTAAGAAAATGCATGATACTTGGAGTTATTCTCAGTGCTCTGCTAACGAGACATGTTGATCAGTTTGTCATCTATCCATGGCTTGTAGTGTTGCACCTGTCCTGGCTGACAGTGTCAATAAATTCTCTTCAAAGCAGAGCCACATAATGGAAGCAATGCATTACACACATGTTTGTATTTCTACGCATCACAATAAATCATGAGCCCAGAAGTATCATTCCTCACTAGCTGGAAAATTTTCCAAGTTTTGCAGTGGGTTCAAATAAACTGGAGGCTTTTACACAATCTTCTACAACAACTATGCTGTCTTTAACATACACCTCTGGTCAGTGAAGCAGGCAACAGCATGAGGAAAGTTACTGATTTCACCTTTAACAGGGGCTGATGTTTGACCTGCAGATTTTTCAGGTCAGTAGTCTGGTGCCAAAGGGGCATAAGAGACGAGGAGGAGGAGGAGGAGGAGGAGAAATGAAGGAGTACGGGAGGGTTTACATCATCACCACAGACCAGGCCACAGCTGGCCCAGGACCTACTCTTGGGTGACTTATATCCTCTCTTCTCTTTCATACGTACGTACACACACACACACACACACACACACACACACACAAATGTGCCTGGACCCTAATGACATGAAGCTTGCCAGAACCCTGCTCAGACCTCATGAGGAGAGATGGAAAGAGAGGGACACAGGAGTGGAAAGAGGGTGGAGGGAGAAACACAGAGACGGTACAGTAAATAGAGGGATTCTGTAAAATGATGTACAGTAAGCTGGAAAAGATGGAAGGAGGCACTGAGGAAGGTTATTGTATATTGAGGGATGGGTGGAAGCCTAGAAAAGAAGGGAGGGAGGGGTGCAATGACTGAGAGATGAATAAAGGAAGAGAGTGAGTTCAACTCAGGTGGGTGCCAGAAGGTGGGTGTTTATCCTTTCTGGGTTTAGAATATTAGGAAACTACACTTGAGTCTCCTTGGGCACACGGTCCACTCACAGTGTGAGATAGCATGACAGTGCCTCCACACAATCATGTCCAAATGTATGCCAGACAAGAACTGCACACAGACAGACATTCAGGCCCAGGTCAAGGTCAACACAGAGGTAGAATTAAGGTGACGTACCTGTAGTTCTGTCTGGAAGAAGAACTTCTGCGGACACTGGGAACAGTCGTAGATCTTGTCTTCCTGGCCGTGGACGGCAAAAATGTGCTGCTGGAGCTTGTTGGCCTGCACAAACACTGGGAAAGGAACAAATACAGCACGAATTACACAGCGTTTCTTAGAGGAAGTCAATCAGCTTTTGAGATAATCCCACAGGCCAAAAACTCATGGAAATGATCTCAAGGGGCCTTTCCAGTTGAGATTTGCAAAATAAGAGATGAATCTGAATTGCTGTGGGCGTGTCTGTTGCTGGGGCCAGTAGTGTGATGCCAAACTCAAGGCAACATAAGTTTCAGCAGTTTCGAATTGGATTGGCTCATTGATTATCATTTTTGCTAGATAACTTGCAGTGCCATTGCAATTTTTGAATGGTTTGTGAAAGTCCAGGCTTTGGAGAAAACTGATCCTGTGTCAGTGAAAGATAACTGAAGGTTTTGGGATTGAGGCTACAGTACATATAGCTTTGTATTACTGAACAGCAGATTCAGAATTAACTGCAGCCTAGTCACGAGTCAGTCATGTCTCAGATCCAACCTACTGTCTGCTTACAACTGGACAGTTACAATGAACACAGCAAGATTAGTACTAGACAATCTACTACTGTAGCGCTAGAGAATGAACCAAATGGCAGCTGAGTTCTCAGTAAAAATAACCCACGCATGAACACACACACAAACACAAACAAATGAAGGGCTGACTGGAAAGGAGGGAATATATTGAATAGAAAAGACAGAAGGGAGCAAGAGAAAGAAGGAGAGAAAACAGGAAGAGCTAT
Organism: Maccullochella peelii; assembly: GCA_002120245.1. Taxonomy (NCBI): domain Eukaryota; kingdom Metazoa; phylum Chordata; class Actinopteri; order Centrarchiformes; family Percichthyidae; genus Maccullochella; species Maccullochella peelii. Next base: position 5,368 of record LKNJ01001393.1, on the reverse strand, counting down.
CCTCAGCAGATCTTGTGATATTTATCAATAAATTATCTCTTCTTTTTTTAACTTCCGCTCCAGTGTTGTCTCATACACTTTTTTTCTCTTTCTTTCTATCCCCTTTGTTTCAGTAAACTTTTGGTTTTCACTGTGAGTGTGTATGTGTTGAATTATTAAGCCTCCCCATAGGAGTGGTGCCCATCTTACTAATTCATAAGCCACCAAGGAATAGAGTTAAAGTTTAAAGTGTTGCTGTGTACCTGGGGGGGAGAGAAGGGGGGCACACAACACAAGACAAACTCAACAACTGAGGGAGGGAAAGAGTGTGATGAAGTGACAGGGAGGGGGGGGAGAGAGAGAGAGAGAGAGAGAGAGAGAGAGAGAGCGTGCGTGTATGGGGATAGAGAGTCAAGAGATGGAAGGGAGGGAGAGAGCGAAGGTGCAGGCTGTGTTTCTGGTAAAATACTGTAGGTGTTTAATGAAACTCCGAGCATCACATGCCTAATTTGGTCATCCAGCTTTTTGTTTGGGTCCTCCAGTGGATTTCAGAGATATAAGGTACTTCATATTTGGCCTGTTTGGAGGTATTATTGCCTGAACTTTTGCACACGCAGAGTTTTGTCAGTACTTCTTTAGCAGCAGCACCCTGCTGGAATATTACTCCCACAGAAATGTTAAAACAATGAATATTCCTAATGTGATCTTACTGTAAAGCCAAAAACCAAAAAACTTTACAGCCATTACAGCACATTTACTCTATGTATCATGATGCAGGTGACCCAGAGAGAGCCATTTCTGAGCCACAACATGTACTGGAGCTGATGCCAGGGGAGATTTGAGTGTTCCAGCTGCAATATTAACCTCTTCTCGCATACCAAAATAAGTGATAAGACGTGACCAGTTTGGTGCTTGGAGAATATGTGGTGGACACATAATTTTTTTGTTTCCGTCTGGGGCTTTAATAAGAAACGTACAATCCTGGCTGGCACAGTAAGGGTTCATATATTCATCTATGAATAAAACAGATAACAGACTACAGAGCAATTAAAACAGAGCAAAACAGTTCTACAATATTCATTTAGCATTAGCGTAAGACTGTCTATAGTAGTCTATATTTCATTGGTCATACAGAGTGCTATAAAAAGGATATACACAAAAAAGCCCTTATTTCCTTATTGTTAATGATTTCTTATTGTATACTAGAGTGTGTGTATGTGATCATTCAGGCCAATTCTATGTCCCTGCAGGTTGTGTATGTATGTGTGCTAACTTGTTGTTATGCTTGTGTGTACAGTACGCATCTCCATGTTTCTGTGTCCATTTTAAATGCAAAGCAGATGGGACACAAGTGAGTAGGAGTTATCTGTGCTACTGTCCTTGAAGGTGAATGTGTGTGTGTGTGTGTGTGTGTGTGTGTGTGTGTGTGTGTCTGTCTCTCACCTGTGAAGCAGACGGGACACTTGAAGGTACCTCCCATGCCTTCAAAGCTGTGCTCTATCAGGTGGCAAAGCAGCTTGGCAGGTGAATCAAACATCTGGTTACACAGCTTGCACTCGTGATTGATGCCCTCCTCTGCAAATAGGAGACAGACACGCATGTACAGGCTGGATTTAGCAACACGAAAACAGGAACACATGACATCATTTTAGAAAATTAATACAACACTCACGACAGATGTCTTATGCGCATCAGAAACTGTCAGACACAGCCAGACAGTGACATATAATATACTGACGTGTTTACATATATACACTGATAAAACTGGGACACACAGATCAGAAGAAATGGAATTGTAAAGCAGATGACAGGAATATCAATAGAAGAGATGTGTGTTCATTAGGATTCACTCAAACACCATAGGGCAGTGATTCTCAAACTTCTTCTGTCATGCCCCCCATAGACTCTTTTCACAGCAGACATTTTGACTTGTCAAAGCAGGAAAAGCACAGGTGGAATTAATAACACTAATGATGGCTGCATTCCATTTAGGAGAGCCAGTTCCAGGGCTCTGGTATTGTGCATGAACACTTACTGGGACAGCCATCGTTAATGTTATTACTTACACCTGTGCTTTTCCTGCTTTGACAAGTCAAAATGTCTGTCGTGAAATCCGGCCCATTCACTGAAAAAAGTTTAAATTCAGACATTTTTAATTTTCATAGCAGAAACAACAGGTGGAACTAATAACATTAACAATGGTTCTGTTCCAGCAACTATTGCAGTGCAAAAGTGAACTCATCCCACTCAATTGGCTAACATTTTCATGTAATTTGAAAAACTATGATTGGTTGTTAAGACAGACATTATGATGTAGGTTGCATCATATACTCCCCTCCTCTCCCCTGCTGCATGCTCTTCTTTCATTTTTCCTTCTCCCTCGTCCACTCCCCCAACACTCATACACACCAATCCCAGTGCCATGTCCGCCCCAACTGGTAATTGCCTGTCCTCCCTACTGGGTCTGAGGATGATCTACCCTTCCTATAGCCATCCTTCCTTTCCTCCCTCTGTCCTCGTTATCCGCCCTCCCCTATACTGCAGTCACTCATCCATCCCTCACAGTGCCCATTCCTCCCTCCACGTCCCGTTATCGTCCCTCTTGGTCCATCACTTGCTGATTAATTTGTATGGGCTCCAATTCAGACCCCTCGCCTTGTTACCGCTCTTCACATATACTGTACATACTTTCTGCTTTTTTTCAGGCCTCTCTGTCCATACCTATGCTCTTTCAGACTTTGTCATACTTATAGAAAACATTTTATGTGGACACAACTCCGTAATCAATTTCTCTTGTTCAAAAAAAAATTGACATGACATCACAGTAATGGAGGACTTTATCCGGGGCCGTTCACTGATCAATTTGTATGGGCTGCTGGTTTATACAGTAGCTAAATAATTTTACACGCCACATGATGTCATTGCATCATAAGTCTCACTATTGTGCAAGCAGTGCTTCAGTGTAAATAAGTAATGAGCACCTCTCCATGAAAGAGACCAATAGAGCTGAGATCACATTCAGATATGATGAGGCATATCTTCATGACAAACACACAAGAGACTGTCCACAACCCAGCCTCCGTCCTTCCTCGTTACTCTCACTTGCTATACCAATGTTTATGTGTGTTTGTGTGTATCTATGTCTATTTTAATGAAGGTGTGAGTGACATCACAGCACCCATGGTGAAAGGCCAGATGAAAGGTGGGCGTTATAAATACGCACGCATACAAACACACACACGCACGCACCCCTTGACGATCAAGTCTCCCGCCTGTTGTCCTTATCACCATTGTACCATACAGGACTAATGCCCCAGTTGCCCACACACACACACACACACAGCGTGGGGCCACACACACATGCACACCATAGGACTGTACAGCCCGGAGACATCAGATGGTGTCTTCTGCGGGCCAATCTGTGACCCCTTGTGGAGTTGCGCGCGCGCGCACACACACACACACACACACACACACACACACACACACACACACACACACACACGCACATAATGGCTCAGAGATACACACAATCTGTCCTTTTCCCTTTTTGTCACTTATCTCGTGTCCTGTATGTGTGTATGTATACACACATACACACACACATTCGAACAGTCTGCAGAACTTCAGCTGCAGAGCTGCAGGGGATCGTGGGGTTAATAACGTCTTCAATCATACATCCATGACACCCATACTGACTAACACACACACACACACACACACACACACACACACACACAAAGATTCCTATCTCTCCGTGCCTCAAAGGCCGACACAAGGGTGCCCTAATCCCGTCTCAATAGCTGTGGGGGAGTGTGTGTGTATGTGTGTGGTGGGTGCCACATGGGCTTATATGGATGAGATGGTATGCTCCATGGTCCCGGTCCCCCAAACATCCCCTGTCCACACACACAGACACACACACAAACCTCAAAGGCTGCTAGGTTGTGTGGGGCGCCAGTGTGTCCGTGACATACTGAGACAGATAGAGGTTCATTATCATTTACTAGGAGATTGAAACAGCAGGAGAGAGTCACATGGAGCGAGACACACAGAGAGAAAGAGGGAGAAAGAGACGGAGGAGTGTACAGCACTACCACTTTAATTAGTTGTCATGTTTCATATTTTAATTATGATGTAAGTATTCCTTGTCTTAACAATGTATTTCCTGAAAAGAGAAAATTATTGTTTGAACTGAACAGAAGCAAAAGACAGAACTGAGAGAAAGAGATACAGCGATACAGAAGGCATAGACAGAGGGTGAATAAGTAAGCAATGCCTACGCTTCAGTGATCTCAGTGTGTGTGTTTGTGTGTTGGGGGGTCTCTGTAGAAGGCACCTTAAAAGCTCTTGCCCTCAGTAGGGGTGACGCTTTCTTCAGAAGTTGCCTCACACTCTCCCACGCGGCCAGGATGAGACAAAGTGGTCAAACATCAGCTACCTTTACATGTGCACAATGATGTGCTTATTAGACACTGACATCCTCACTGGTCTGATGTATACTGCATGTGACAAAGTTACTGCAGGTATTCAAGTTGGAATTACAAAAAACAAAAATCACCAACTGCACACATTTATAGAAAAGTGGCTGGCTCCTATTAAAGTAAATGAAACTGAGGCGTCCATATAACAACTCCAACAATGCACATAATTACACTCATTTAATCAGCATATGACATTGTGCTTTACTCAGACTTGTGCTATATTATATTAGAGGTTGTTTTCTATATATTTATTTCAAAAGCAAAAGTCTACCACTCCACTGCTGTCAATCATAAAACCACATTTAAAAAAACAAAAAAAACAGCGTTTTTATAGAGATGCCATCTCAACTACTGCAACTAATGATTATTGTCTTTCTTTATTATTATTAATCAATTAATCATTTAGCCTATGAAATGTCAGAAAATGAAAGCAACAAATCCTCACATTTGACAAGCTGGAACCAACAAATGTTTCCCTAAGAATTTACCTAAACAATTTATCGATGATCAGAATTGTTGTTGATTATTTTTCTGATCATTTCAGTACTAATCTTAACATTTCTTTAGCACAAACAATTTTTTTTCCTGTGTGTGGGAGAATGTGCAAGCATGTGTCTGGAGCACCACACACAGATGACGTCAATGAAGCCATCAGCCTTACAAAAGAAACTTTAGAAGCTAATTAACAGTCAATCAATTATTGTGTGAGTGAAAAAAGTGACTCCAGATGAAAAAAGACAAAACTACAATGAGAGAGGGAACGAGAAAGACAGAGACAGAGAGAGAGAGAATTGAAGGGAAAACAGTGAGGTGCAGAGAGATAATTGGGCTGTCCGGAACAAGGGCATGGAGAGAGGCCTCCTACCCCTCTGTGTGTGTGTCTGTGTGTGTGTGTGTGTGTGTGT